>VUQI01060017.1:9642-20545 GCA_015106735.1 Paratilapia polleni | reverse complement strand
TTCTGCTTTTATCTCCTTTCTATTCCTGGAAAATGAGTGTTGGTCAGACAAAATAACAGTTGAAGACATCACGTTGAACTTAGGATAGTCCGGATGACTTGTTCACGTAATGGCAGCAATCGCTAGTTCCTCTTCTACTGGAGCTAAAAAGATGGCAGCTCAGAACAGCTGACTATATTCTGAATGAATGAAGTACACAAAGAAGAAACCGAGTTCTATTTCCTCATGATCCCAGTCCCTCATTTCATTATTTACTTTTTCTTTTGTCTACCTCAGTTTGCTTCCTTTTACTTTTCCAGATTTTCAGCACTGGTGACTTATTAAGTTTTCTTGTGTAATCCTTCACAACATCCCATTCTTTATAAGAAATATTGACAGTAGATGACTAATTTTGACTTTTGTGTGCTTTGTTTCAGCTCAATGGACTGGGGTAAAACTGTGAAGATGAAGGTTGAATCTTGGATTTCACAGCAGGTTAAAGAAAATACACTGATTGTCCTTGTGGCATGTGCACAATAACTTGTGATCTTAAAAAAAAAAAAGCTTATAGACTTCTTTCAGATTTAAATGAATCATCATTTGCATGAGCTATTATGTATTAATTTGCCACACTCTCATTTAACAGGTGATGATGGGTAAATCACAAAGTGTATTTTTTGATGCAATAAATACATAGCAGATCAGCCCGGCTAACATTATTATTATTATTATTATTATTATTATTATTATAAATTTATTTATTTTTTGTAAATACACAAACATGTTTGTTTCAACACAAAAATAACTTTAAGATAAAATCTGAGTGCAATAACAATACTGAAAGAATACTGTAAATATACCCTACAGACGAACTTTCTTCTAATTTCTTTAAGCAGTCTTCAGGAATAGTTCTCCAGACTTCTTGAAGGACATTCAATGCTCTCCTTTGGATGTTGACTGCCTTTTGTTCCGTTCTCTGTCAAGTTGATCCCACACTGCTTCAATAATGTTGAGGTCCGGGCTCTGGGGAGGCCAACCCATGACTGATAGTGTTCCATTGTGTGTTTTTCTATCCATGTGTGCTTTTACTGCACTGGCAGTGTGTTTGGACTCATTGTCATGCTGAAATATGAAGCCTTTGCCAATCAGATACTTTCCAGATAGTATTGCATGGTAGATGCTGGATTTTTTTTTTCCTATTTCTTAATAACATGACTGTCAGATACTGTTCATCTGCTGCAGATAGTTTTTTAGGCCTGCCACTTCTTTTTCTGTCCTCCACTTGTCCAGTTTCCTCAATTTTGTAAGAATAGACTGTGTTATCTTTGACATTTTTTTATAGATACAGGTAGAAAAATGGGAACAAATTAAGTGTTTTTTGTGACAGGCTGCTAGTAACAAAGTGTCTAAAGATACAATTTCAAATTGATTCTTTGGTAAGCTGTCTTTTATGTGTAGACACAACACTTGTTTATCCATTGAGTTAGTTGCCTTTTTTATTCTTGAATGATTCATGGGTCAGTGTTAAGTGGTTTAACAACAACAACAAAAAAATCCTATGAAAATGGTACAAGGACTGAACTGAAAATGAGTGAAAGAGTAATGAACCGAGGGGTGGCTCAAGACTTTTGCACAGTACTGTAAATAAAAATACTGAAGACATGTCTTTAGTTGTGTTCATTGCATTTATTGAGATTTGGGATGTCTACATGACTGAGAGTCAGCCTCTTTCAAAAAGTGTTGTGTTTGTAATGTAATGTCTGTTTTGAACTTCCTAAAGCTTGACCCTGAAAAATACCCTCCACATAATAATAATAATAATAATAATAATAATAAAAACTAAAACTAACACTGCACTAACTGAAACTAAACTGGATTGAAAGCAAAAAACTCAACTGAGGTAGAATGAAAACTATATTAACTCTGAGCAGCACTCCTTGTTTTGTTCATGTTTGACCATGCTGTCAGTCAGCTTTAACACCTGAATGGATAGCCTTTTTACTTATTGTCCAACTGGCAGTGTTAACACAGGTTAAACAAGAGCTAGTTAGAAAAACATTAACTAAGGAAACAGCATGCTTTGTTGCTCTAAGGTGCCAGGAAAAAGTCAAAAGGTATGTTTGGACATGTAGAAAGAAAAGATTATTAGTATTATTTAATAGTGAAGTGTCAGCTGAAACATGAACTCTTGGGTGAATGTGCAGTTTTGTTTATTGTTACTTGTCATCAGTGTGGGAATCTTTGGTGACTCTTGAGACCTTTGTTCACTTTTTGGATGTATTTGAAAGACAAGGATGGTGGTTAACTTATCAGTGATGAGTCATACTGTAAAGATATTGGTGGAAATGTTAGATTATTTCTGTGAATGACATTTGTTTGATCATACAGAGACAGGTGACAAATTACACAGAAAAAAAATAAAGAGTGCCTTGGTAAGCTGTTGGGCCACGATAAGCTGCAAGTGTCAGTGCACCTTGGCACTGATTCTGGGTGACAATTTAAGAGAAAAAAAAGTGTTTTAAGGTGTCAGGCCACCACATGTCACTAGCTTCAGTGTACCTTAGTACTGATTCTCCGAGTCTCTGAAACTCTACTGCAGCGATGAAATGCCATTCTTCCAAAAGATGTTCCCTCATTTTGTGTGTTTTGATGACAGTTGTTGGATCGCACTACCCAACACCCAAAAAATCTCTCATAGGTATTCAGTTGCACTGATTTAATTTAGTGACTGTGAAAGCTGTAGCATTTGATTCATATCATTTTCATCCTCATCAAACCATTCAGTGATCCTTTGTGCCCTGCGCAGACATTGTCATCCTGGAACAGACCGCTCCCGTCAGAGGCAGAAAGGATTTTTTATTGGATAAAGCCAATCAGTTAGAACCACTTATGACAGCTCCCTATCAGTGGATCATTAGAATCCACAATTACACCCCCAAAACATAACTAAGCCACTTAATCCCCACATTTGTCACCTGACTATATGTGTGCTGAGATGGTAATACACAGCTGATCCACCCTTCCTGCACATAACCCCCAAACCACCATCTGGTGATTGTTATTTTTAATTATGATGAACAATGCCAGTGATTTGCATCATGAGTTGTCTTTCCCAGGAACCAAGATGAATAACTCAAACAAGTGAGGCCATACTCTAGTTATAGTCTTTAATCTTATTAGAAATATTAGCAATATATGTATTTTTAAATAAGGCATACAGTACATTCAGAAAGTGTTCAGAACCCATTTTTGTCACCTTTTTTCATTGCAACCTCATCATAAAATTGTGTAAATTAACTTTTTGCCCTCATCAATCTACATTTAATATCCCACAGGGACAAAGCAACACATATCAGAATCTTTTTACATTTATTAAAAGGAAAATTTTAAGTTGAAGCACCTTTAGCAGTGATTACTTCTTAGGTGTGATGCAAACACTTGGATTTGTGCCATACTTCTCTGCTTATCATCAGATTGGACGGGGATGCTCAGTAAACAGCCATTTTCAGGTTTCTCCGGGAATGTTTGATAGTGCTCGGGTCAGGGCTCTGACTCAAGGACATTCACAGAGTTTTCCCAAAGTCCCTTTGTCATGGCTGTGTGCTGGAGTCATTGTCCTGTTGGAAGATAATCCTTCAGCCTGGTCTGTGGTCCAAAGTGCTCCAGATTTTCATCTGTACTTTGCTCCAATCGGCTTCCCATCAATCTTAACAGGCTTCACTTCTTGAAAACAGCACGATACTGCCACCATCATGCTGCACCCTACTGAAAAGTTGATTCAATACGGTGGTTTCCCCCACTCGTGATGCTTAGAACTGAGGCCAAACATCTGACCACTGCCATAAAGCCCAGATTTGACTGAGTGTTGCACTGATGGTTGCCTTTCTGGAGTTCTGTCAGAGTGACCACCAGGTTCTTGGTCACCTCACTTACAGAGGCCCTTCTTATCTGATACCTTTAGTTGGTCAGGCAGCCAACTGTAGGAAGATTCTTGTTTGTTCCACACTGTTCTTCATTTAAGAATTATGGAGGCCATTGTGGTTTTGGAAACCTTCAATCCAGCATACACTTTTTGTAGCCTTCCGCAGATCTGTAGCTCGACACTATGCTGTCTCAGAGGTCTGAAGGCAGTAGCTTCAGCCTCATGGTTTGTTTTTTCCTCTGCAGCTGCATGTGCCTTTTACAAATAATGTGAAATAAATTCACATGAATCTATCTCGATAAAACCTTGCTTTCCGGTGGTTTAGAATATCAGAGATGACTTAAGCTAAATGTGCAAAGAGTCTGAATACTTTAAAAGCATTTCTAGATATTCTATTTTTGCTTTGAAACTACGTGTAGACTGCTGAGGCAAAAAGTAAATGTAAACAATTTTGGCTTAAGGCTGTAATGCGAATGAGTCATAATACTTTCTGAATGTACTGCAGAAGGGTGTCACAACATCCTGTCACATCATGACAGCATGATGTTGGCTAGTCTTCAAGACACCAGTGACATAACCAGGAGATATTTTGTCACTGAAATATAATTTTTTTCTCTAAGTAGTAAACCAAAGTGTTGAAAAACACAAGTGACACAACAGTGACACCAGACACTTGTTTTGCCACAGTCTTCACCGATGACTCTTTCTTAGCCTTTGGATATGTTAAGTATTTCCACTCCACATTGAGTTGGAGAAGTCCACATGGGACTGTTTTTTGAGTGATATTGAAATGTGTATTAATGCAGCAATAAATGTTGAAGGCATGAAAACCACTGCTAGCAATCAACTTTTATTCAAGATATTACATATTTAAAAAATCATATAAAAAAAGAAAATAGGAAAAAGGTTTGTTTAGCCACTGAACACACTATTACTTTACTTCTGAAAGTTTTTTTTTTTTAAGTGCACAGGTGGTCTCTAATTCTGTACATAAAAAAACAAAAAATTGTTAGATTGTTGTAGTCTTTGTCACAGAAATTAAAGGAACAAGGAAACTCTCTAGATTCCTGGCTGTGGGGTGGGCACATAGGAGGGGCAAATATAGTGGCAGGTGACAAGTAAAACCAAGTATATAAAGACTGACACACAAGAACTGTGCAGTTACACAATGGCTTTGAGGAAGTGGACTTGTGTATTGGCTTTGGTGAACCTCCTGTTTGCAGGTAAGTCACTCTTATACCAGCATCTGCCATCGTTTGCATGTAACATAATTGTATGCAAATGATGGGAAGCTATTTTTTTTTAAATGTCCTTTTATTTGAATGTAATGCTTTTTTTTCCCATTTTTTTTTTTTTTTTTTTACTGGTCACACAATACCATCAGAGAGAAAATGGGTTGGTTGATAGGTCAAATACCCCACAGACCTACACTAGAATTGGTTCTGTTTTAAAGGGAAAGGCTGGTGACACCACTGATTTGATTTCAGGTAACTGAAAATCAGACAATTGGAAAGGAAATACATCATGATTTGCAATTTTGACTTGTCAGTTAAAGAAATTCTTATGCTTGTCATCCACAGTTAAAGAGTAAACAACTTTTGGCTGCTTATTTCTAAGATAGCCAAGGCAATTGTTAATAACTAGCCTAAAGTTTCTTCCCGTGTAAAGCATTCTAGGTATTCAAAGAGTATCTTGAAATGCAGTCTTTATATTCTTTTTCTTATTCTTATTCTTACATGATAAAGTCTTTATTTACTCCTTGAACAACAAGTATATTTACCATTTTCCATGCACTCTAAATAGAATTTGACTGAAAATTGTCTCCTGAATGACACAGATTTTATTGTGTTTTTTTCCCCCAGAATCAAATGCTCAGCTTGATGGTAGGTAAAAATATGAGTTTCTCTGATTAAAAAGTTACTATTCATTGGAGTTATTAAATGCTACTTTTTAATAATTGCATTTTTTAAAAATGTAGATACATAACATTTTATTAAGTAAAAACATGGAAAAATGTTTTCCTTGTTCCTACAGTAATTTCTGTTGCTTCTCAAGTTTGACCCAACTGATCTGTGTTTTAGTATGTGGCATTGCTCCACTCGGCAGCAGGATAGTTGGAGGGGAAGATGCTCCACCTGGTCGCTGGCCGTGGCAGGTCAGCCTGCAGCTATCTGGTGGACATTTCTGTGGTGGTTCCCTCATCAACAAAGAGTGGGTGATGTCTGCTGCTCACTGCTTCTTTAGGTGAGTAACACAAACATCTCTTTAGACTTTATGCCTACACTAATCCAGTTAGAATGGAGGTCTGGCTAATATTTGTCTAAGAAGGCAAATATCAGATTGGGAATTCTGAAATTGCTGACATTCCTGAAGCATTTCATAAACACAAATGTTAATATACTGACTCATGCTTTTTACTGTTTCAGCTCAAATCCAGCATAAAGTCTGTAGGACATAAACCCAAATCTTTGCATTGCATTTTTTTTCTTAAACAAATGTATTTCTTTTTTTTTGCTTCAGTACAAGTCCGTTCAGATGGAAGGTTTCTCTTGGCCGTCAGAGCCTGCAGGGTGCAAATCCAAACGAAGTCTCCAGAAATGTTGCCACAATCATTTTGCACCCAGACTATGACAGTGACACCAACAACAACGACATTGCTCTGCTCAGACTCTCCTCACCAGTCAAATTCACTGACTATATCAGACCCGTGTGTCTAGCAGCGAGTGGCAGTGTGTTCAACAGTGGCACTGATAGCTGGGTGACTGGCTGGGGAGCAGTCAAAGAAGGAGGTTAGTCTGGTGTTTTTGTTTCAGTTTTCATGTGTCCTGCAGTTCTTTGGTTTATATGTAAACTGCTCCTCATCTTTCTTCCCATCAGAGCCCTTACCGTTCCCTCAAACTCTACAAGAAGTGGAGGTGCCAGTTGTGGGAAACAGACAGTGTAACTGTTTGAATGGAGTCGGTACAGTCACAGACAACATGATCTGTGCTGGTGTTCTGGCAGGAGGCAAAGATTCATGCCAGGTAAGCTGCTTCATCTCATTTGGTTACATAGTCAAGTGTTTCTAAGATTGTCAGATGTATCCTCTTCATCTTTTCAGGGAGACTCAGGAGGTCCAATGGTGAGTAAACAGGGCTCTGTTTGGGTCCAGTCTGGAATTGTTAGTTTTGGTTTTGGTTGTGCTCGGCCCAATCTGCCAGGAGTCTACTCCAGAGTGTCCCGTTACCAGTCCTGGATCAGCTCCCACATTCGCTCTGATAAGCCAGGATTTGTCCAGTTCACCTCCAGTGGGCTGGATACTGACAGCAGCTACACCTGTCCCCGACCTCTGACAAGACCCTCAAGTGAGTGTCTCTCAGAAATCTTGAGGTTGCAGTATTTAAGTGTCAGAATAATTCAATGACTTTGGATGACTTTGTTTTTCTATATCTGTGCTTTTTTTTTTTTGACATTATATAAACTTGTCACTTCTTTCATTTTTTGCTTCTTTCAGTGTCTGTCTGTGGTGAAGCCCTCATGAACAGTCACACAGTAGGGGGCAGAAGTATTGTACCTGCAGGAACTTGGCCCTGGATGGTGAGTCTCCACAAAAATGGGGTCCACAAATGTGGAGGAACCTTAATATCTGACAACTTTTTACTCACTGCTGCCGAATGCTTCTCTACGTAAGTGTACAAGTAACATTTACATATTCTTTATATAAAATGTTAACCATTTGAGATTTGTCTCTCATGGTGTCTTCCATCCTCCTGACAGCACCTGTCCAAATGCCAGTGAATGGAATGTGTTTCTTGGCCTTCGACTTGTAAATGGTTCTGAAGAATTTGAGATATCTTTGGGTGTTGAGAACATTACAGTGAGCAAAATGACTGGTTCCAATATTGCACTATTGCAGCTGGTTGAATCAGTCAGTTTCAATGACTACATCCAGCCTGTGTGTTTGGACATTAGCAATTCCAGATCCTTCCCCACTGGCAGTCGATGTTGGGTGACAGGCTGGGAGAACAGGAACAACAGCAGAGGTAACGGTTTATCAAGATTATATGTGTGTTGCATTGTTTGGTCTTATAAAAAGTATCTTTGATGGTTGTACATTATGGTAAACATGACTCTTACAGGTGGTGGTAAAGCTGGCTTAGTTCTTCGAGAACTTGAAACTCAAATAGCAAGTTGTGGGAATGTTTCTGATTCAGATACCATTTGTACTCACATCATGGACCTTCAAGAGGTAAAAAAGAAAAAAAAATCTCTTAGGTGTCTCAGATTTATTTGGGCAGACGTTTTCAGGCCGGTTGATGATGAATACTGTTTTATATCCCCAGGGGGATCAGGGCAACCCACTGCTGTGCAAGTCAGAGTCATCATGGTTCCAGGTGGCTGTAGTAACAGTGAGTGGAAACAGATCGAGCCATGCAGATGTTAACATCTTTACCAAAACCTCAAGATTCGGGTCATTCATAAAGAAGACAGCTGGTGAAACACCTCCTCCTGCAGCACACCCAACAGGAAATTCACCAGATTTCTCAGTTTCCTTATTGCTGTCTTTTGCTGTCCTCATTACCTCAATGTTCCTGTTGTCCTGATTTGTTGTTGTGGGTGGCTGACATAGATTATTACTGCACTGAAATGTACAACTGACCAACAGATGTCAGCATTCCTCATAAGCCCCCATTCATATGTATTTAATGCACTTATGATACTCAGGTCAAACTGAAGACAATTATTCATATAAACATTTCAAAATA
Source organism: Paratilapia polleni (assembly GCA_015106735.1). NCBI lineage: Eukaryota > Metazoa > Chordata > Actinopteri > Cichliformes > Cichlidae > Paratilapia > Paratilapia polleni. The sequence goes on along the minus strand of VUQI01060017.1, from coordinate 11,899 downwards.
CGTTTACATTTATAGCTATGAAATGTAATTATTTTGTAATATGATGCTACTTTTCTATAAACTAATTACACAAGAATACAGCTATTCTGTGCATAACAATGACTGTTGCCTTTTTAATGAAAAATGGGATGAAATGTCATTTAAGAAAAATTAAATGCAATTCTAATCACATACTGAATGTAATAAACATTGATTAAGTATAAAATAAAGGTCTTCACAATTCCTTTACAAAGTTCCCAATTCACAATACAATTTTAAATATTACATGTTTTATTTGTTCCTGAACAAAGCCATTCACATTGTCAATTATAGTTTTAACAAATATAGATATTTATTTAAGTCAAGCTGAGTGCTTTTATATTAAATTCCATTCATCTTACAGCACATGATGGTATGATTTTTTATTTATTTATTTATTTTTTGCGATGCAACAAATTCTAAAAGATCAACAATGTTTGCAGAAATAGAAACACAGAGAACTTTCACTGTAGATGAGCAGTAAGACTCTTAAAATAAATAAATAAATAAAATACAGTCACTTTGAAAAGACACTTTAAAGTTCCTACCATAACACATGACAGGACTGTGTCACAAATCACTTCCCGTCTGCTCAGACAGTTCGCTACATGTAGCCTCGTCCATTTTATTTTAGCATGCAAACTTATATAGGAATACTATATAGGAAGTGAATTCCTGACCTATTCTATTGTGACTCCAGCGCACTTTGTGATGCCTCGTCTTCAGGTGCAGGTGTGAGATTTAAGCACTTGATTGATAATTATATTTTCCTGTTTTAAGGTCCTGAAAAGAGCCTAAAAACAAGATTTAAGGTACTTTCTAAAAATGAAATTTACTTGGATCCCTTCAGTTCATTTTTGGACCCCCTGGTCCTAACCACCAGATTGCGAATCTCTTGTTTAATGAATCAAATCTGTTAACGTGGATATTTATATAAATCGTGCTCACTTCTAAAAAAGGTTAACAAGCTAAAATGCTGCAGCCAGCATTGTAAGACTAGTGCACTGGATCTAGAAATCACTGGTATCTGACGAATATAAAATGAATTAATGTTTTTCATTCTGCTGCGGGTGCACCTCCATTAGTGCCTGGACCCACTGCTTTTTCAGCAATTTTATTTATCAACTCTTTGTAATCATTCTTGAAATATCCAAATGTCCAAAATCATTGTATTCCTGCATTAGAGTCACATCATGAATAATGAAAAGAACCAAGCCAGATGAGAAAATATAATATACCTTAATTTATTTTAGTAGGTTTTGAAATAATGACTTGTCTTCTTTCATAAAGCAGTGTGATTCACTGAATAAATATGTAAAGTGTCTTACCTTGTAGAGGCCAGCTGCGAATATAGCCATAATAACCAAACCTCCAATATATCCTCCAATTAGCTCTTTGGTGAAATTTGGCTCAGGATACACGTCTACCTCTGCCTCAATCTGAGAGATGAAGTGACAGAATTTGAATCAAATTTAAGCTCTTGTATAGCTCAAACAAGAGAAAATAATGTGCAATCCCCTTGTGAACAGGAAGATTGTTGTTGTTAGACTCTTTTGAAAAGTAGATGTACTGGTTTTTGTCGTACTCCAGACTGGCTGTGCTGGTCAAGAGGAATTTGGCAGATTGAAGTCCAATCTAAGAAAAAAATGGAGTGAGATGAGTCTAAATTAGACATGCTGTGTTGTGTAATTTTAAGATAAAAATGATTTCATATCAGAAGATATAGTTAGGGCCAGTTGTAATATAAAAATATTTACTAATACGACTCTTAACATAAACTACCCATCAAGCCACATACAAGGTTATCCTGGAAGAAAACTTGCTGCCTTCTGCTCTGACAATGTTCCCCAACTCTGAGGATTGGTTTTTCCAGCAGGGCAATGCTCCATGCTACACAGCTAGGTCGATCAAGGTGTGGATGAAGGACCACCAGATCAAGACCTTGTCATGGGCAGCCCAATCTCCAGACCTGAACCCCATTGAAAACCTCTGGAATGTGATCAAGAGGAAGATGGATGGTCACAAGCCATCAAACAAAGCTGAGCTGCTTGAATTCTTGCACCAGGAATGGCATAAAGTCACCCAACAGCAATGTGAAAGACTGGTGGAGAGCATGCCAAGACGCATGAAAGCATTTTTCATTTTCTGCAAATAAATGCTCTAAATGAAAATATTTGTATTTGGAATTTGGGAGTTATGTTGTCAGTAGTTTATAGACTAAAACAAAAATGTTCATTTT
>VUQI01060016.1:17956-28376 GCA_015106735.1 Paratilapia polleni | reverse complement strand
AAACAAGGCGGGAGAAAATTAAAGTGTGTACTAAAAGTTCCAAATTATTGAATGACATTAGTGGTTTGATTTTTGCAATATTTCTTAGATGAAAGAAACAAGACTGAATGACCTTAGAGATGTGAGATTCAAAATTCAGATGTTGGTCAAAGATGATACCAAGGTTCTTAGCAGATGATTTGATATTTTTGGTGAGCAGGCCGATGTAATGACTAACCTCCTTAGAGAAGCTGTCAGGGCCAAATACAATAACTTCAGTTTTGCCAGGATTGAGAAGGAGGAAATTTGAAGACATCCAGTTTTTAATGTCAATAAAGCATTCGCTGAGGTAGGAGAGGCTGTTGAGGTTGTTGGGCTTAACAGAAAAGTACAGCTGTGTATCATCAGCGTAGCAGTGGTAAGAAATGCCTTCGAAGCTCTCAAGTAGATGACCCAGGGGTAACATATATAAAGAAAACAGAATCGGTCCAAGGATTGAGCCCTGGGGGGACTCCACGTTTAATGTCATGTTAAAAAGTGGAGATTCTCTATTGATAGCCAGGTGACTCAACCATGACTCACTTTACTCTCTTCTCCTCCTTTTTTTGTACTTTGGACTTCCTTGGGTTTGTCTAAATATCAACTAAAAGGCACAGAAGGAAAAAAAAAACAAAAAACAACAACAATCTCACAGTTTTGACTTCTCGTACACAGCCCCAAAATGTTACCATTGATCCAAATCTTTATCATCTTTATTGTAAATCACAAGAGCTCAAATATTTAGTTTCATCCAAACACTTAAAACATAAGCAAATTAGCAATTTTTATAAACTAAACTGTTTATCAAATAATTTTTTTTTTTACATCCTTCTTGACAAGCAGTCTGTGAGCTTTCAGTCCTGGTGCTCATGCTCCTGCCCAGGTATGAGCCAGCGTATGCTGTCTGTCCGCAGGATGGCGTACAGAGTGAAGCCTGTGATGAAGAGGATGGAGAAGACCAGCAGCCAGTCGATGCTCTTCATAGGAACGCTCGGGAGGGGGCCGAGACGGTCTGCGTCTGTCACATTTCTGTTGGGGCCAGCTTCAAACCCTGGAACAGGCAGAGTTGAAATACATAAGGGTTGAAGCTTAAATTGAGTGTATTAGATGAATGGTCCTTTAGTTCTGTTTTACATGATTCAAAATTATTTTCCAGCCACCCAATCCACACCAGCCTGAACCAGTAAGTTAGAAAATTTAACACCTGATGATTTTTTTTTTCTTTAGAAAAAGTCAGGGGTTAGATACTAAGGTGTAGCGGGAGAAGAGATGTAGTGTTTAGGTTAAAAACAGAGGCATCGCTGTGAATGACAGCTGATCTACAGAGAACTTTCAGCTCTTTCTTATTAAAGCTGGGACAGGCAGTATGTTTTTGGCTCACTGGACAAAAAAAATCCATAACAACCTTTCAGCATATTGCTGTTTAGGTGGTCTTAGAGGGAATCTATTTGCATCTTTTCTGGACTCTGTTTCCAGGCAGATCAGATGAGTTAAGATCAGATAAAGCAGTGCAAGGAGAGAACAGAAAGTAAGAGGTTAAGCAGAGACTTTTACTTGGGAGACTGAGGTTTGAATCCCTCACTGAATGTCAAGTCAGGGGGTCCTTTTTTCTTGACTTTTCTAGGTCAACCAACTGAAGCTTTAAGCAAAAACTTTTTCAGCCACAAAAGCAAAGCCGTTGCAAAGCCAGTAAATTCCTTAGTGTCTCAAAAGTAATTTTCTAATCCACACTGTGGAGAAAACTGAACTCTGCATCAATAGACAAAGCAAATGTATACATAACTACCTTTAGATAAGTGCATGCTGCAGTCTGAAACACACAAACTGCATTTGTACCTGTCTGGTTAACGATGAAGGAGGTGAGCATCTCCAGCGTTCTGTCAGTGTGGTTGAAGCGAGCCATGGGTTTCGCACCCTGGAACAGCAGGATGTTGGGCACTGCCACCGTCCCAAACCTTGTGGAGAGGCTGGTGGAGGATGGAGACGGGCATGACACAAAAATGACACAACTCTTTTTTTAAATATTCACACTGGTCAACAAAAACCACAAATCTACACAAAAAACTTTTAAGTATACATGATAATGTTCAGTTTTAGCAATAAACTTACATATGGGAAACAGAATATTATAAGCACCCTTAAACAGAACATAATCCATCAATTCTTGGATATTTTGACAAAATAAAGTCTAATAAAAATGATCTTAAGCTTTTTAAAGTTCTGGTATCTTAATTAGTAGTTCGCTGTCATTTTCACGCAGTGCATGAAGTGTGCAAACCGTGTACTGTGATGTTTCCCACCTGTGAGTACATTTGAAACCATAGATACTTTCACATCTTTAGGGCCTTTCCAATAAGACAAATTGAAGGGGGTGGGGGGGATCAGCCTTATGCTGAACTGCTCAAACCCACATCAACCCTGAGGCTATACCCAGTGATGAGGGTTCACATGCCACTAAGGCTGGAAACCACAGGTCTAAGGATCTAAATAATTTAGATTTTAGTTTGCATACTTTACCTCAATTGTGATCATCACACCCAAAATCACAAAGAAAACTTTATTCTGCATTTGTATATTTGCCAACATGCACACGCGCATTTTATATTTTTCAATGCAGAAGAACTTTATCAATGGACCCCTAATCCAGTTATCTAGTCAACTGTTTGCTAATAAACATGAGTTTTCTGCTCCTATATAGAGGCTAAGGTTAACTGAACAACAGAGGACAAGAGCTCTAAAAAGTACTCTAAAGGAAGTTTTCAATGTGAGATTACACATGTTAATACCAGAAAAAGGTGACCATTTACCTGCTGTGCTGCGAGGCATCCAGTGCCAAGAAATGCATGCTGGGAAAGACCCGGGGTAGGGCATTGAAGTGAGGTGCCAGGTTGGCTGAGAACTGGCACCAGGCGGTGAAGAACAGAACCACAGAGCACTCTGTGCTGTTAGCATTGAGGAACTCCATTAGATCCTGAAAGAAATGAAGGGATGAGTTTAGGTATTTCTCCTGGAGAGAAGTGGGAAATTCTCTTGCACAGAATTTTATTTGAGGGATACAAACAGAACCTGAATCCAGGTAAATTCACTTAAAAAATAAAAGCTGTAAAGATAGCAAACAACAGTGTTCATCATACAAACAATGATGAAATTTAAAAAAACTGGTTTACAAAAAGGTTTATACACAACAGTAAACAAGATGACCAGAAAAAAACCGAAAGACAGTCAATGGATGGATGGCGTCACTGGTGTAAATGGTTGGGAAATTGGTGGCACATATTTAAAATGTGTGACTGTGTGCCTCAGAGGACAGAGCGAATACCTGGGAAGCGTTGAGGACCTGCACAGTGAAGTTCCCCATTCCTGTGATGTTTCTCTTATCACAGTTGACCTTGTATGTCTTGGCGGTCTCTGTGGTGTTGTGCTCCTCAGCTGCCATGACGTCCGCATGCACTATGTCAAGCGTTAGCTGGAGGGAAACATTCAAGGAAAACCTAACTTCACCACAACTGCTCTCATAACTACGTATGTGTATTTTATCTAATCTTCACTGAGACATGTTTCAACAAGTAGACTTCAGACTGACTTCAAAATATAAAAGCTAAGCTAAGGCTGAAACAACTTTGTAACTAATTTATTTTTCAGTTCATTTATTAGTCAGTTGGTTTGTATCAGCCAGGGCTAATATCTTTCAGTGGTTTTGTTCAGTAAGACATTTGAGACTCAAAAGATCCGGTTTACTCACATAATCCTCTTACAGGACAAAGCAGCAAATCTTCACAGAGAACAAGCTGCACCAGAGAGTCGTGACTTTGCTTAAAAATTTTACCTAAATAATAAATCACTAAGCAATAGGGTTGTAGATTATTTTTTATTTTGGATTTATTTTGGAATTTCTATAGCTTTTGGACTGTGCTAACTGATCTAACTAATCAGCAGTAAATAATATTATTAAACCGATTAAGATCAAAATCCTTGAAGAAACAGAAATCAGAAATATCAACTACACAAGGAAAATAATACTCAATTTACTCAGTTATTAGATACCCTATCCTGTTCCTATTCATACCTGATTCTACATTTATAGGGAGCCAACTGTGCTCATTTCCAACTCCATATGTTTATTCTTGGGCTCAACTAGAGTAGCTTTGCATGATTCACTGTCTAAAATAATCCTTATTTATCTTATACCGGGCCTTTGTGCAGCCCCTCAGTTCATCATCTGTCTGAAATGAGCCATTATAGGTCCCCCTCCTATTAAGGCATTTCTCTCTTTAACCAGTTTTCTTCTGATTGGCTGCCCCTCGCAAACAGAAGCTATGAACAGCAGGTGGGTGGGGCTCCTTTGCCCACAGCCAAAGCTGTGTGTCTGAGATGTCCATATTAATGATCACACAGACCCAAAAGTAGGAAAAAGAAATTGTCTGAAACTGAGCATTTTGAGCAGTCTGAGGACTGAGCTTTTGACTCACAGGGAATACTTGTGCATATGCTGACATCATTACTTGAAACAATATGATAATAATATAGTATATGACAAAAAAATATGGAAAAGCATAACAGGTCCCCTTTAATTTACAACAATCCCTTTTCAAATCTTTGCTCTTCTACTTAGTAACCTGCTGCGATGATTCAGTGTCCTTCTCCTCCTGCGACGCTCCGTTCTCAGCCAGAGCAGGTGAACCACACTGGGGACTGCTGTCATCACACGGCGGGGAGAAGCCTGACTCAAAGTCTTTCACATTTTTGGGGAAGAGGGACTCGATGTCCGATGGATCGATGGGGGTTTCAGTGCCCATCACAGCATCTGCGATCTCAGCTGTCTTGAACTGCCTCTTCGGCAGCGAGTCCAGGTCTCCCGACTCCACAAACTTGGGGCTGTTCTCCAAGTCGGACAGAGTGTCTTCTGACAGCATAAGTTCCAGTGAGTCGTCATTCTCTAGGGGGGGGGAAGAAATTAAGCTTTTCTAATGGTTGTCCATCCAATTTGCCTCTTAATGGTGAATCACTGTGGCAGTTTCTCTGAAGAGAAACTTATTTCTTTTGTATAAGCTGTCACTTATCCCCTACGAAAATTACTCTTAAAATCCAAAGACTTTGTACTTAAAATAAGTGCTCAATAGTGGGTGGTGAAACCTCTGAATCCCAGAACATATCCCTGATTTGTTTAGTGATTCAAACAGAAAGACGAATGAATTCATTCAGTATGACAGGCTAGAGGAGGTCTAACTAAAACTAATATAGGCTTATACGTGAAACTGTGAAGGTTATGATTTTGGATTTTTGGTTATTCTGCAGAACTGTTTGTCCCTAGCTCATCTCCGAAAACCAGAAATGCTTTAAGATTATAACCTTAAAGTTTTATAATGTTTTATAAGCGGTTGGTTAGCACTAAACATTACCTGTCGCATCATTTCAGCCCTCTTAAACCCTTTGAACGACTGAACGACTGAAATAAATATGACGCAGAGTGCATACACTGCGTTATTGTTAAGTCTTGACCTAAATACAAACATTATAACAGCTAATTGTCAGGTCGCACTGTTAGCACTGAGGCTAGCAGCGGCGGTCAGTCTCCTACCTTTTGCAGACGAAAGTCTCGAAACATCCGAAAATTGCAGCAAAAAAAATAACGCAAATGCAAGCTGAAGTTTATTTGAAATCCCCCTCATGTTTTTGAAAAGTAACGAGCTAGAGAGAATTATGAATCATGACATTTTGATACGTGAGGGGATGTTGCTGGGCTCATAGGAACGACTGTATGGAGCTGTGGCGGAAGAAAATAAAAGATGCACCTCGAAATTCGGCTTCCGGGGATGGTTATTTCAGCTTTATTAAACCTTTTCTGCAGGATATCAGTCCTTGATATTTCTTGACCATTCCTTGACCATTTTTAGGATTTTTATATGATGGAAACTACCACAAAGAATTCAATCATATAAATTACTGTATATTTGTATGTAAAAAGCCAAACCTCTGAACTCTCACACAAACACACTCTTTGTCCCACATTTTGTTTGTTGGGATCTGGTCGTCATATCAGCTCTGTTCTTTCCAGCAGTCTTTTCTGATCCAAAGCCATGATTTATAATTTTGTACACTCACGCTAAATGTCAGTTAGTAATTTAAGTTTAGATTTTTTTGTTAGAAGGCAAACAGGTTTGTCGTTATGATTGATATTATCATGTTAGTATCATTAGTGGTATTAGTGGTAGATTTTACTAGGAACACTAGTTTCCAGTGTGGGTATTCAGTTACAATTCTCTTTCCATCTAAAATACTTAGTTTAGACTACATAAATCAGGGTTTAAGACAGCTCAGACTGTAAAACACCTCCTCTTCCTAGAATGAGGCACAAGTTTATTTGCTCCTCCCTGTTTGGAGTCTGTTCTGTTCAGACATTTATCGTCCCCGCCCCTTTCACTAATGGACCAGTTAAAAGAAGGGTCTGAACACCTTGTGATGAAATGCAAGAGCTGAAATCATCATATACGCCTACTACAGATCAGTGTCAGAGGTAAAAGGAAGTGAAACTGCATTTGACTGGAGGGAAAATGGCGCAGCAAGGGATTCAACTGGATCGAGAAAAACTGAGCTGTTCCATCTGTCTGGATCTTCTAAAGGATCCAGTCACTATTCCCTGTGGGCACAGCTACTGCATGAGCTGTATTCAAAACTACTGGGATGAGAAGAAAACATACAGCTGCCCTCAGTGCAGGCAGAGTTTCACATCGAGGCCTGTCCTGGTGAAAAACACCATGTTAGCTGAGTTAGTGGAGGACCTAAAGAAAGCGGGACTTCCAGCTGCTTCACCTGATCGTACCTACGCTGGACCTGAAGATGTGGCCTGTGATTTCTGTTCTGGGAGGAAGCTGAAAGCCTCCAAGTCCTGTCTGGTGTGTATGGCCTCTTACTGTGAGCAGCACCTCCAGCCTCACTACAACGTAGCTCCATTTAAGAAACACAAGCTCATCAAAGCCACTTCAAAGCTTCAGGAGAACATCTGCCCTCGCCACGATGAGGTGATGAAGATTTTCTGCCGCACTGATCAGAAGTGTATCTGTTATCTCTGTTTAATGGATGAGCATAAAGGCCACGTCACAGTCTCAGCTGCAGCAGAAAGGGCTGAGAAGCAGAAAGAGCTCGCAGGGAATCGGCAAAAAATCCAGCACAGAATCCAGAACAGAGAGAAAGATGTGAAGGTGCTTCAGCAGGAGGTGAAGGCCATCAATCTTTCTGCTGATAAAACTTTGAGGGAAAGTGAGGAGATGTTCAAAGATCTGATCAGTCTCATTCAGAAAAAATCCTCTGAGGTGAAGCAGAAGATCAGATCCAAGCAGAAAACTGAAGAGAGTCGAGTCAAAGAGCTTCAGGAGAAGATAGAGCAGGAGATCAGAGAGCTGAGGAGGAGAGACTCTGAACTGGAGCAACTCTCACTAACAGAAGATCACCTCCATTTTCTAAACAGCTACTCCTCACTGTCATGTCTGAGTGAATCTTCAAACTTACCCAGCATCAGTCTTCAACCTCAGCAGTACTTTGAGGATGTGACAGGGGCAGTGTCAAAGCTCAGAGATAAGGTGCAGGCATCTCTGATTGATGAGCCTGCAAAGAGCTGTCTGAAAATGACTAAAGTGGATGTAAAAGAGCCTGAAACCAGAGTTGGGTTTTTGAAATATGCTTGTCGAATCACACTAGATCCAAACACTGCAAACCTATATTTATCTCTGTCTGTGAACAACAGAAAGGCAACACTGATGCAATTCGAACAGTTAGTTTGGGCTCATCCAGAAAGGTTTTTACAGTGGTGGCAGGTGCTGAGTTCTGATGGTCTGACTGGACAGTGTTACTGGGAGGTGAAGTGGAGCGGGAGAGTTGTAATTGCAGTTGCATACAAAGATATTAGCAGAACAGGAAGTAGGATTACATGTGGATTTGGAAATAATGACAAATCGTGGGCATTAGAATGTCAGAGTGGTAGTTATATATTCAAACACAACAACATTTCTACTCCCATCTCAGGCCCTCAGTCCTCCAGAGTGGGAGTGTATTTGGATCATGGGACAGGAACTCTGTCTTTCTACAGCGTCACTAAAACCATGAATCTCCTCCACAGAGTCCAGACCAGGTTCACTCAGCCGCTCTATTCTGGATTTTGGCTTCCAGCATTTGTTGGAGCCACTGCTGAGTTGTGTGAGTTAAAGTAGACAGGAGTGATTGATCTGTGGTCCTGAGCAGTAAAGTTACTGTACGCTGAGGTGTGGCTGCACTGCAGAGGTCAAACTCTGAAGGTGGGAATGTAATATTTTTTTCTGAAATGTACTGCATGTATAAACACAGTTGTGCTTAACACATGCAAGTTGATTTTATTGCATTAAAACTTAGGAACTGTTTCCATCAGTGGATCTGGATTTTGATTTGTTACTCTGACCACAATCATCTCCTAAATAAATTATTCTACTTTATTATAATGTAAAAAAAAAATATGTATAATTTGTATGTTCATCAACTTAATTTCTGTATTTGTTGATGTTTAGTACATTAGTACTCCACACAATTCTCTTGTCTGGAAAGTAAAGAGGCTAGTCTGTATATTGTTAAGATGTTATAATGATACTGTAAAACCACAGTAGTTTTAAATGTAAATTTAAATGTGTGTACATAGTAAAAAAATATTCTGGTAAATACTTTTAAAAATCCAGTGTCCAATATCCAACAAATAAATAAACAGTAACTATTTAAATAAATAAATTGGAATGATTTTCACATTTCACAAATGCTCCGTATTCTCTGTCATAGTTTTGCAAAAAAACAGGGCTGTATACAAAGTGGGCAAAGTGGGACCTTAAGAGCATGAGTTGAAGGCAGCTGGACTTCTTTTTAGGTTTTTGAAGACGTTTCACCTCTCATGCAAGAGGCTTCTTCAGTTTGCAAAGCTCATGGGGAGTCCCAGGTATTTAACATCTAGTGGGTTGTTTCACCTTGGAGGTGGTCCTGAGAGTCGCTGATCCACCCAGTCATCATGCATGTCCTTTCATCAGCTGTACATCTGCACTCAAAGGTTTGAGGAGTAAAAGCGGAGAGGTGAACAGAGGTGGTGGAGCACAACACTGACTATCACACCTTGACCTAGAAGGTACTTTTGGCTGCTCCCTTATTTCACAAAGGGTTGCCACAGCGGATCGATCCGCATGTTTTTGAATTGGCACAGATTTCACACCAGATTCCCTTCCTGACGCAACCCTCCCATTTATCTGGGCTTGGGCTAGGAGTACACAAGCTTGTGACCCCCTGGGGCTGAGTTTGTGTCTCTTTCACGTGTAAGGTGACCACAACACTGCAGAGCCACTCCACTCACACTATGACCTCTGTGACCTTAATATCTCACATGATGGCAGGGTTGGGCAACTTCTCACAAGAATTCACACCTTGGCTCATGTGACGCTATTGACCCACACCTTGAGTCACACTTTGGCTCACGTGACCCTTAACGACACACATGATGATAATGTAGGTCAATGACCCGCAGGCCCACCTCCAAGGTGACAACCCCACTAGGAGTTAAATACCTGGGCCTCGCCATCAGTCTTTAGAACTGATGAAGCCTGAAGAAGTGAAACATCTTCAAGGACTTAAAAAGAAGTCCAGTTGCCTTCAACTCAAGCACTTAAGACTACCATGACCTGGGTGAAAAATCCTGGAATTGTCCCAATTTTATAACATGTTTCTTCCTTTTCCACTTGAAATACTTTTCTGTAACAGACACACACACAATTACCTAAATGGTGACAGGTATATGACAGGTGATTTTATCTGAAATAGCACAAATGTTGTAGCAAACAATAAAAGCAAACATGTCTTCAGACAGTGTTACTTTCAGATTTATTACACAACTTGTTTAAACATTCCACAACAATCATGCAGGAATAAAATGGGAATTATACAAAGCTTTACAGGCTTCTCCAATCACACGTCAGGAATAACTGGACTTCAGATCGTCTCAAAAACACTCAAAATGTGAGGTAATATTTTTTTAAAAAAATCATTATCTACAGACAAAACTGTTGACTGAATGCTGGAGATGATGAGAGAAAAGAACACTTAATATAGGGTAATGAAAACAGCAATTAACTATACATAATTGTGCCTTGTGTCAGCATTGATTTAATTTGAAATACTAAAGTTAAACAATACCAGGAATGTCAATAAATTCACCACCAATCCCTCATCCCTTCTTTGATGCCCTCCTTAGAAATAAAAATATTACCATTAACATATTAGAAATTATTAATATTTATGTTCCAACACCTTGTCCTTACATCAATTGTACAAAAGAAGTGAAAGCAAAAAAACAAACAAAACAGATGTACAAAGAAATTCGGGGGGGGGGGGGGGGGGGGGGGGG
>VUQI01060015.1:0-10100 GCA_015106735.1 Paratilapia polleni | reverse complement strand
CCTTTTATGTATCGGCTCCATGTTACGTCTCCCTGTGCACGAGGACAGGGAAGTACAGCGTCTGTGTGCAGCTGCACGGTCACTCTGGAGGTTTCTGTGCAGTATAAAGACAGAAATGATGAGTTATGCATGTATGATTAACACTTCTGTCTGTCATCTTTATTTTTGGTGCTTCCTCATTCACATGGTCACCCATGGTCACCCTGCCTCCTTCTACAGCTCCCCTCCAGTCATTTTCCTCTTTTCATCTTTAAAGGATATTTCCAGTTTATTTCAGCCTGCTGTTGTGTCTCTATGCGATGCTATGCTAACTTAGCACTCTAAACATCAGTTGTAGAGATTCAGAAAACTGAGGAATCGCACAAAACGGTGCACATGGTGACAAAAAGCAGCGTCCAGAGAAAAGATTTATTTTTTTTAAACTACAGACTGTGCATTAAAAGATGGATGTATCTTCCAGGTCTGCAGTATGAATAAAAAAATGTCTTCATTCAGCTCTGTGGACCTTTTGTCCAAATAATGAGGGTTTTATTTATGAATGCTTGTTTCATGTAATCATTTGGACTCAAACTATTCCAAGTGTTCTTGTGGATGTGAGGCGTCAGTCTGTCCTCACCGGCAGCGATGTGCTGACCAGAGGCCGCTGAACGCTAATGACATTCAAACCAATGAAATAAGCCTTAGTGAGGTGAAGTGGGCGGGTCTTACGTTAAACTAATCTCACCAATGAAAGTGAAGGATACCTTTGACTGATAAACGTGTTACGTTCTTCTCTTACGTTAACAGCAATAAACGATGAGCTGAACCTGAGAAGCAGTTTACACACCTTCACTGTTCAGGTGCCACTCAGCTCACGTATGTAACGTAATCTTCTTTTAAATAAATAAATATGAATCTACGCAGCCAGAGCCTGGACTGTCCACTGGCACAACGCGATGTGTGACGAGGGAATGCTGTGAGTGGGCGGGGCTTTAGACCAGCTGTGATTAACGATGAATTCCTCTCAGTTTTCCTGTAACTGTGCGGTGCATGGGGCACAGGATTGTGACAAAAACTTGGATCTCACACACAAATAATCAAGAACTCTTAACTTTCTAAACACATGTAGACTATTCAGTGACACTTCATGAGTTCATTTCTTACAAACTGATTAGTCATTCATATTTTTGCAGCTGCCTGTTGAACTCTAATCCCTACAAACCTGATGGCTGCTGGAAGGCAGACGAGGAAGACTTTCTTACCTGCAGAGCAGGAACAGAAGCATCGAGCCAGGAGAAAGCAGAGGTAAAGCAGCATCTCTGCAGCCTGCAGACATCTGAGTGAGAGCACAAAAACAAGTGTTTCCACGAAGGAGGAAGTCATGAGTGATGAATGTGGTGGGTGGAAATGAAACTCGTGTTACTCGTCTCATATACAAGTCTCCAGAAATATGGACAAAAACAGGAAAATCCTCATTGGTCCTTCTGGAGCTCCTTAAGTCCCACAAGGTGATTTTACTTTATTTATTTTCTAATTGTGTGTGCAGATACTAAAGTTTGCACATGTGCATCTCTTTCTCTGACCTTTAGGTCAAACCTGGATTCAAGTGTTAAAGTTCTTCATTTAAATATTGTATCTGAGTGAAAGTACTAAAGTATAACCCCCTCTTTTAACACCTTAAGCTTTGGCTTGTTTCTAAATTAATTCAAAGCAGAGCAGATGGGAGGGACTCGTCTTTGCAGCAGGGAGAAGTTTTCCTTCCGACATGTGGTAAATGTTGTGAAAGGGTCTATTTTTAGCACAAACCACAACCCTTTTCCAAACCTAACCAAATACTTTTAATTCCTAAATCAAACCAAAGCCTGAAACCCCGAATAGTAAAAAGCCAGAATGTGTCCTGTGTTTGATTTAAGCTACACCAAACCACCTACAAACAGGTCCTTTATCCCGTCTCCTCTCCCTCCTGCTCCTTCCTAAAAGCTTTGTGGCAGAAAGCTCTTCCTGCAGAGGTGTTAGAGCAGCAGATTTCATAAATGTTATGTTGAGAAGTGGTTGCCGATCATCCTACTGTGTCCAGTTTTGAGGAAGTGTTTTTACTTGTATAAGGTAACACGAGGCTGCTTCTTTACTCAAAGTGTCACTTTCTGCAGCCTTAATGATGGAGTCATGCTCTAAGCTCATCCTAATACAGTAGCCCCCAAGATCCCCTCATTTCATACATTTTACATCCAGTAAACCCACAGTTTTATTAGCACGGGATACTGATGCTAAGAAATGAAATAGAATAATAAATTAAAAGAGAATCACATCATCTGCACATACACCAGTCTGCTCTCTGGGTTTGCAGAAATAAAATCAGGTGTTTTATTTCCTCCTTCTCATGTGTGGAAACGTGTGATCACTCTTTGATCAGGGTTTGGGTTTACAGTATTTAATATGTTTGATGACCCATCATTAGAGTTTCCTGCATATTTAGGGGATATTTGCTCTATTTCTGCTTTAAATACTCGTAGTAACTTTCTCTTTATTGGATTAGAAAGTAAAACGTGTTGTTAACAGGAAGCCTGCAGTCATCGTTGCTTTCACTGTGAATTCTTTGATAACTTTACATCAGTTTTTGAATGACAAGGCTCTGTCCCGGGACCCTTTTGTAGATGATGTCTTTAATGCTGCAGTGCAAACAGTCCACACTGTTGTTCAGTTTGCTCCAGTCAGACTTTCTCCTTCTTAGCGGTGCAGGCTGCTCTCTTATAACATCGTCACCACTTCCTCCGCTTCACCTGGAGGGAACCGGGTTTCCTTTTATAGAGAAATGGCTTCGGGTCAGTATGTAGATAGGATACAAATTGTATGGAGATTGCAAAAGTCTGCTGGTTCCGATTGATTCTGATTTACTACCAAACGCACACCGGTAAGAACACAGTGAGCAGCTGCGCACGTTTCATAAATCCGACCGGGATTTTGCGTACGAACGTTTCCACGCAAATATTAGTAAATGAGGCCCACTGAGTCTCTGTAGTTGTAGCAGTTAGGTTGTTTTTAATCACTTTGCATCACTTTCTGTCCTGTGTGGGTTTGTTAATGTTCTGAGCCTCTTTGTGGGTGTGTCGTGTCATTTCTTTGATTGCATTACAAACCAAACACCTTTCAGCCCCCACCTCTGACTGTGGGGTTTGGTGTCTGTGTTCACATCATCTCACCTTTATAAATACCCGCTGCTGCTAAGATGATGTCTCTGTGCAGTAGCGACTTCCTGTTCTGCACACAGTTACCCATACCTGCACAGAGTTGGAAGGTTACTGGATATTACAAGTTCACAATCAGCAAACAGTGCTGATTTAACCTTTGAATTATGCAAATCTAAAGTTTTGCACTTAAATAAAGTGGAAGTTAAAACAGTGCCGCCCATAACCTCCAAAATGACCTCACAGCTGAAAGTTTGAAGAAGCATTTATGTATCACAGGAGCACCGGACTGAACTGGTGTTGCTGTCTCTGCTAACAGTTTTAGAGAGAGTTTAAACAGCTAATCCTGAAACGTGCTGTTAGTGACATCGTGCTCTACATTCAGCATCCTGCATTTCATCTATAGAAGAAGGTACATTCAGCTGCTTCCTTTCCCAGCAGGTCGCCACATCAGATGGATGACGATTGAGCTGAAGTTTGATTGATATGCAGTAGAACCGAGGCTCTGCAGGCACATTTGAAACTGTTATTGCAGATAAATTAAATGAAGCCACACAAAGTGACAGGAAGGTCTAAAAACTCCACACTAACTTGGGGAGTTCCACAAGGCTCTGTCCCAGGACCCTTTTTTAATTGTTTACCTCCACCTGTACGCTGATGATACTCCGCTTTACTTAAATCCGTTAAATCAGCTTCTGGTCTCCCCCAGACACCCCCGCTGCCTGTTTCTGACTTTACACAATAAAATGTTTTCTCAGTTAGAACCACACTAAAGCTGAAGTAGTCACTTCAAGACTTCCAAACTACAGCCAACCCTGCTGCTGAACACCCGATCCAGCACAGATGTTGGGTGTTTTTATGAACAGCGAGCCTTCCTTTGCTCTCCACATTACTAATATTCTGTGGGTTGTGTTTCATCATGTCTGTGATATATTCAGACTTCAGCTGCAACTGCAGCTCATTCACAAATAAATTTGCTGATTCTACATTTTTTTAGAGATATTTTAAATAAAGAGTTAAAAACTGTTAGCCACAGACATTAGCTGTTAGCTCACTGTGCACCAAACTCAGCTATAAACTGAGATGCTGTCACGTGACTGTCCAATTTTTTATTTCAGATGAAACTATTGAAAAAAACCCATTTTGCACAGTTTTACAAACCTGTGACTAATGTGAAGTAATTGTTTTTGTTCATATTTTAATTTTTTTTAGCTTAATAATGTAATAATATATAATAAAAATATAGAGAATTAAAAGGCACTCAGAAATGAACCAGTGAGTAATGATTTTTCTTTAACATTTCATTCACTGAAGAATTAATCCTTTGATAGAGAAAATGATAATAATAAAACGAATGTTTGGAGCACTTTTCTGAGCTAACGTTACAAACAGATTGACACAAGCAACAAAACCAGCAGGCGATAAAATCACAGAAAACCTCGACTGAGAAAATAAAATAAAATAACAGCAAAGAGGCAGGAACCACAGCTCCTGATGTTTGTTTTCTTTGTCACCTGATTTGGATTTTCAGTCATTCTTACAGACAAACTGATGAAGTGATAATGAACACGACTGTAGTCCTGACCTGTGGTCTCTGGAACAGATACTTTGCTGAAGCCTGATGATGTGTGACAGATGAAACATGAAACTGAGCGAGATGGCAGCACTCAGAGCTTCTAGAAGGACTTTGCTGTTATTCAGCTCATTATTCTGCCGGCGTCTTTGATCTCTCCTTAAATCGCCGCGGTTACGGTTTTGTCCCCCCGGTGTTCCTCACTGTTCTCTTTTCTACGTACAGTATCACCGTTATCATGGACAACAGCAGCAGAGTAGCACCAATCACCACACCAGCATGGACTTTACATGAGTCTGAGTTGGACCGGTCTGTCTCCTCACCTGCTGCTGTCACCTTCTGGTCCAGATCATCGTTTCTCGGTATGACTGGTTGATCTTCGGGATCCACCATGTTGGGATCTGTGGTCACATTCAGATAAACTGTGGGCTTCCCATTGCACAGATACATTGTAGAATCAAAGTCTACAGCCTTCCTGATCACCAGTTTACGGTTTTCCTGGGAACTGAAGCGTGGGTCACTTCTTGTCTCCTGACCATTTCTGATGCTGAGAAGAATCACCAGTTGACTTTTTATGTATCGGCTCCATGTTACGTCTCCCTGTGCACGAGGACAGGGAAGTACAGCGTCTGTGTGCAGCTGCACGGTCACTCTGGAGGTTTCTGTGCAGTAAACAGACAGAAATGAGTGACATGTCTGATTAACTGTCAGTCATTTCTGCATTTGTTGCCTCTTTATTCACACCACGCTCTGTTTGCCGGTGGTCCCGCCTTATTCCTCAGATCACCTGCAGTCATTTAGAGGAAACCTTCAAAGGACGTTTCCAGTTCAGATTCTAGATTCATGATCTGCAGCAGAGCAGTGAGCACAGGAGCTCCACCAGGAGCTTTCAGGGATACCTGCCGTCTTCCTGCCTCATCACTGAAACTCCTTATTTATACAGAACTGTACAAGGACGACATTTCAAATGTTGAAACTGAAAAATTTGAGATTTCCTTGGAAAATATGAATCTGCTGATTTTGAATTGAGGACTGCATCATTTCTTAAGAAAGCTGGAACATGAGGAACAAAAAACTGGAAAAAAGAACGTAAAAAAATGTGGTGGAAAATCTCACATTTAAGTTCATCACTGCTTCAACAAATGCCGCTCACACTCTGCCATGTAAAGAAAAACAGGAACACGACACCTTCTCTGGGCCTGAGCTGCTTATAGAAATATTAAAACCTGAGTCCTAGATGCTGATAAAAGGCAGATGAAGCAGATTTTCTTACCTGCAGAGCAGGAACAGAAGCATCCAGCCAAGAGAAAGCAGAAGAAAAACAGCATCTCTGCAGCCTGCAGATGTGTGAGTGAGAGTAAGACAGCAAGTGTTTCTATGAAGGAGGAAGCTATGAGTGATGAATGTGGAGGGTGGAAATGAAACTTTTAGTGGCTTTACATTCTGTGAAAAAGTCACAAGATTTCCCCCAAATATGAGCAAAACAATCATCCCTAAACTACAGGAAATAACCCTTTAACATAAAACATTTCCTTAAAAAGCCTTTTTGGTTTTTCTCTGGAAGCCACACTGAGAAGTACAGAGATGGACACAAACCTCAGTTTCCTGGGTGAAAGTCCTGTTTTTGCTCCACGCTTTCACCACACGTCGCTTTTAATGCCTTTAACTTATCACTTTTCACACTTTCCTTCCTCCTTTTCACCATCCGTCCTCCTTTTCACCATCCGTCCTATAAAATGTTCATGTCCTCTCTAAAAATCAGCGGACGTTTTGTTATCTGTGTATTGAATGGTTCCATCTGGGGTTTTAAGAGAGGAAAGAAGAAAAATCAGAGCTTTAACATGCGAATCTGATTCGTTCTTCCTCCAGTCTTTGATTTTATTGTGAATTATTTGATCATTTTACATCTTAAAGTCTGAGTTACTGAAAAGAAACCGGGAGAAGTTGCTGGTGGTGATTTGGATCAGAAAGATGTTCTGTTCGCTCAGCTGACGGTGATGATAAAAAATGGTGATGGGGAATAGTAAGTGTCTGATGATTTTCACAGAGAAGCACAGAACCTGTGATTTATTCTTTGGCTGTGGGTCGTCTGACCAGCCAATCAGAAAATGTTTAAAATGTGTCGTCTGAAATGATAAAAAGGCCTGAAAGTTGTACCAGAGCACCGTGTTTGATTAAATGTAGATCTTCCTGCTGACCTCATGTTTCAGGGCGATGTGTCAGTTTTTATTTATTATAACTTCCTGTCAGAACAAAACTCTTACGATGTTTTATTGCTCAGCTTTCAGAGAGTTACAACACGACACAGAGTTCATGTTTGACCTGCCTACAAAACACAGTTTATTTCAATTAGATATCTTCTGTACAGTCTGTTCTGTGGCTCTACGGCTTGTCGGTGTCGGTCGGCCGGCTGATCTTCGACAAATCTCCAAACGACACGGTGGCCGAGCCTCGCTTCGCTGGTTTGGCCTGAGGAGAGAAACACTGAGGTCATGAATCCCGTTTTTCCTGAATCCCCAAACACACACTTTATAAACCAAATGCTGTAACGGACATGGTGATTATGTAAAAATCATAAAGCCCCATTAAAGTTTCTGGTCTGAGGTAGATCCCGCTGGGCAAAGGCAGCGTTTGGCAAGTTTTCTGGTCAGCTTGTGTGTGTAGATTGGCTCTTTGTGTGTCACTTGTTGCAGTGATTTCCACTGTTGTGAATGTGTAAATGAATCACAGCTTTTTAGACCTTTTCCTAAAACACATGAAGAACACATGAATCACTAACAAAAAGCAAAACAGCTGAGATGCAGTTATTTCTCAAAAGCACGGGACGAGTTTCACTGTGAAACGCGTGAATAAACCAGACCAATCAGAAGCCGCGTACTCTGCTCTGTTCGACACTCTGAGGAAATCCAGGTCTAAGAGAAGATGGACAGCGACCATCTTCAGCTGTAAGTTGATGTGAACACTCACAAGCTGAACAAACCTTGTAGCATACACACTCACTGACCACTTCATTAGGTACACCTTGCTAGTACGGGGTTGGACCCCCTTTCGCCTTCAGAACTGCTTTAATTCTTTGTGGCACAGATTCAACGAGGTGCTGGAAACGTTCCTCACAGATTTTGGTCCCCGTTGACATGAAAGCATCACACAGTTGCTGATCATCCCTGATGAGAATCTCCCGTTCCACCACATCCCAAAGGAGCTCTGTTGGACTGAGATCTGCTGACTGTGGAGACCGTCTGAGTACAGTGAACTCATTGTCATGTTCAATAACAACCAGTCTGAGATGATCTGAGCTCTGTGACATGGTGTGTTATCCTGCTGGAAGCAGCCATCAGAAGATGGTCCACTGTGCTCATAAAGGGATGGACATGATCTGCAACAATACTCAGGTTTACACCAAATTCTGAGCCTACCATCCAAATGTCACAGCAGGTAACATTTTTCATTTGTCTTCTGCTGTCCAACTCTGGTCTTTTTCAGACCACTCTCTGTAAACCCCAGAGATCGTTGTGTGGGGAAATCCCAGCAGATTTCTGAAACACTCAGACCAAAAATCACGCCACGTTCAGTCACTTCAATCACTTTTCGTCCTCATTCTGATGCTCAGTTTGAACTTCAGCAGGTCGTCTTCACCATGTCTACAGGCCCGAATGCACTGAGTTTAGATATTTGTGTTAACAAGCGGTTGACCAGATGTACCTAATAAAGTGGCTGTGGCCTTAATGCCTTTCAGCTTGTGGGCTTCATCGGGGTCATCGAGGCCACGACCTGGAACTTGTTCTTTATTCTACACGTGTTGCTGGAGCTTTAAGCTCGTCAGACTTTATGCTTCTTCTCTGCACAGCTTGGAAATGAGTGAAGTTTTGTGACAAACATCTACCCTGTTTCTGCCACGCTCACGTCCTAAAGACGGAGACTTTCGTTCCACCGTTTCCACTGCAGGACGCGAAGCAGCAGAATGAGGCTGAACTGTAACACCCACAGGGGGCACTGTGAGGACCCCGTACCTGCAGTATCAGCTGTTCTTACCTGAGACTCATGAGGCTTCCAGCCAATCATGTAGAGGATCTCAAAGGTGGCGGGGACAGAGCCGTCCTCACTCCCGTACATCTCTGAAACATTTCAAACACAGAACATTTAGTAAAACACTGCAGCACATCAACCGTCACACTGTGGTTAAAGGAGCAGTCCAACATTTGTGGACATCTGCAGACATCCTGTGACGCGACGCCTGTTTGAGTCTGTGTCACTGATGCGTTACTGATGAACAAATGGCATCAGATCAGGTTTAATAAAAGAAACAGAGTCATCAGTGGAAAACAGAAGTATCAGAAATACAGTGTGAAGTCAGAGCAAACAAAGGGATAATTTCAGTTTACATGAGCACAGACTGGATGATCTGTGTCTGTCTGCTCTTTGTACAATAAAACTGGTTTAACTACAAAGAAAACTGAATGTTTTTTGGATGCATTTTGGTTTAGATGAAACCCAGCCACAAAAAAATATGTCTGTTGAGATTTGATTAAAAAGTTGAAAGGTAAAAAAATGCACGTGGTCGAATAGCGAAAGGACGTTTGTTCCTGCTCAGCACCTCTGCAAACTCCTCAGACGAGCAGCAGGTTCAACCCCAGACCCTTCTTCCTGTGAGGCCACACTGCTGGACCACCGTGCTGCAGGTGCATGGTCCTTATACTCCACCTGTTTTCTTCTTTTTCTTTTGGTCCTGAGCCACACTGAGTGTCTCAGGGGAAACGATATTCAGCACCTTCATTATTGCAGGCCAAGCATCACCTTGTTTTTGTTTTTTTAAACCGTCTTTTGAAAACTGCGCCTTTTCTGGCTTCCTCCTCGGACACTGTTGTTTCAGTTTCTTCAGTCAGACTTTCTCCTGCTTTCTTGCCTCAGTGGTGCTTCTTTCTTCTAACATCATCACCACTTTCTCCGCTTCATCTCGACATGAAGGCGATTAGTGATTACTAATCAACCAAAGACCCAGACAGAGTTTTAATTTTAATTCATTTGAAAGCCTGACTCTTAGCCTTGTCCACCCTAATTGGAAATCTCAAAAACCAGTTTTACTTGTTGTTATCTATCGTCCACCCGGCCCCTACTCAGAGTTTTTATCTGAATTCTCAGACTTTTTATCTGATTTAGTGCTCAGTTCAGATAAAATAATCATAGTGGGTGATTTTAACATTCATGTAGATGCCAAAAACGACAGCCTTAATGCTGCATTTAATTTATTATTGGACTCGATTGGCTTCTCTCAAATTGTAAATGAGCCCACCCACCGCCTTAATCACACTCTAGATCTTGTCCTGACATATGGCATAGAGACTGAACATTTAACTGTACTCCCT
>VUQI01060012.1:2822-18873 GCA_015106735.1 Paratilapia polleni | reverse complement strand
CCAGTTTTTGTGTAATTTGCATACCTCAGCCTTTTCTCCCTGTTTCCCTTCCTTAAAAATGGCTTCTTGACAGCCGCCCTTCCACTGAGACCATTTCTGATGAGGCTTCAGTGAACAGAAGATGGAAGGGCCAGGTGCATCTCTCAGGTCCTGTGTCATGCTAAGATATGCCAAGTTGTCAGCTAATAGCTCTTTGTGAATCACCTTGTTGGTGCAAAAATACTATTTTATGCCTGTCAAAATGTGTTATCTTTGGCATTTTTCATAGATTCAACTAAAGAAATGGGAACAAATTATGTATTTTTGTGACAGGCTGATAGTAACAAAATGCCTAAAGATACAACTTATAATTGGTTCTTTGCTAAGCTGTCTGTTATATGTAGACACAACACTGGTTCATTCCTTGAGTTAGGTGGCTTTTTCATGCTTGAATGATTCATAAGTCAGTGTTAAGTGGCTTAACAAAAAGAAAAACCAAAACATTCCTGAGAATGGTGAGGTACAAGGACTGGACTAACAGAAAAAGTGAGTGAAAAAGCAGCCAGTGTCCAAAGAAAAACCTTGAAAGACCTTCAGAAAGCCTGGAGAACTTTTGTTCAAAACTGCTTTAAAAAATTACAAGAAAGTCTGGCTCCTTGGAAGCAAATATAAAGAAATAAGGGGTGGCTCAAGACTTTTGCACAGTACTGTATAATATTTTCTTTATCTGCTACTTGTGGCTATATGATTACACAGAATATAAATTTCACCAGAAATGTTGCCTAATTAAACAATACATTTTTCATTTTAGAAAAATTTGGATCTTTGGTAGAATTTTAAATAAAGTTAGGACAATTTGAACAACACTTGGCCACACACCAAGTAAAAGATGCAGAATACAGTTAGGTTTAAATACATGTACAGTACATATCCTAGTATCTTTAATAATGAGCATGTTTTCATGAATACTTCCAAAGCATCTTGAGTCTGCATGTGTGTGATTACCTGAAAGGTCGTTGGGGGTGTGGTAGTAGGGCCTATAGTCCTGGATAAGTGGGGGGACAGGAGGGATGTAGCTGGTGTCTATCCCTGGCATGCTGGGGGTACGGCTCACCGGAGAGGCCTGATGGTGCAGGTTCAACACGCTAAAGGCAGACACAGAGGAAGAAGAAAAGAGGAAGCCACTTAACTTATAATAAGGCCTTTATGCTGTGACATGTTTACCAGGTAAGTTACAGGGCCCTCCTGTCTCCTCCACTCAGAAAAATAACTCTCACAGGATTCATTGAAGACAAATGGAAGCAGCAGATGCACTTAATGAATAGTGGATTGGGAGAAAATGCTGCTGTTAAAGTTTCAGGGAGTTTGGATTCAAATCTTTAGTAAGGTATGTTTGTTAGACTGAGGGGCATTTAATTCTGTTTTGAAATTTGATATGTGTGCCGAACTGTGATTGACTGAACTCTGATTCTGTCTTCGTGATTCCCGTGTGCAAAAAGGCGACGACATTAATCTTCCTCTTATGGAAAGTCACCCATCTCATCAGACACAAATGTTTCTCGGTCAGCACACTTGGGTACCGACTGCAAGTGCCGATGTGAAATGTCAGAAGATACTCTGTGTGTTCGAGTGCGAAACTCATGAATCATTTAAATGGAGATGCACAACTGCCCACTCGAGCAGCTAAAATGAGCATCAATTTCACATTTAATCAAATTCAAACTGCGTGCGAAGATGAAATCACCACCTCGGGTGTGTGTGCCTCACCCTTTGTTGATGACAGGTGGCGAGGTCGGGGACATCGAGGGGCATGCTCTTTTGACCGGAGGAGGCAGTGTCGGAGGCAGCGGAGGAGGCGAATCCTGTCCTTCGTCATCCGAGGAGCTGTCCAGTGTCAAGTCGATCACTTCCACCTTCTTGCTGTTGCTGCTGTCGCCGCCTCCGTGGCTGGACGACGAGGAGCTCCGCTGATCTGAGCCCGCGGATGTCCGACATGAGCCTGCAGAGCGACGGTGATGCAACAGTTTGTGTTTGTGCAAAATTTTTTGATTTTCAGAGACTGCACAATACTAAAAAATTTTGCTAAAAGATTTTTTACATAATTAAAGGTGGCAATGCAAAAACAAAGATGAAAGATGGAGGAAGAGTGAAGGCAGGTTTTCACTCTTCCCACCTTTGTTTAAGCCTGTTTCCCTTTTTTACTCCCACTCCGTTTATCCCCAATCTCACCATCCAGCCCGTTGTTATAGGAAGCAGACGAGACCTCCTGCACTTCCTTCTTAGACCTCATGGGGGCCCAGCTGCCATCCTCCTTAAACTGGATCTCATCACAGTCCATGCAGCTGTTGAGGATCTCCACAAAAAGCCTGAGAAAAAAAAAATACACACGTCACACACAAACCCAACCAAGAAATTATACAATACACATTTTTAAACAAAGGTTCAGCACACTGGAAAAGACGCTACACTTTTCACAGTTTCTCTATAAGAACACTCCACAAAAGGGTCTTTTATACTGAGTAAGTGTTTGGAATATAAAAAAAAATAGATATATTTATTAGGATAAACCCCTCATGCTGTACCAGTCACCTAATAACAACTGATGAGTGGCAGAGTAAATAAAGAAAAAATACAATGATCTATAGAGAAAAAAGAAACAAACAATAAAGAAATAAAACAAAAGAACATGTCAATTGTTCCAGTATTCTGGGACTTTAAACATAAAGACTGTTTTATCAATTGTTGTTTTAGCATGAGGGACAAAGAAATAGAGCCGAGCAGAGTGCCTAACATGATGATTTGGCACATTTCTGAAGTGACCAAATACATGCTGACTACAGCTGCTATCCTCCCCAAATCCTAAAGAAACAGGTAAACAGAAAAAAGATTTCAAACAAGTTATGTACACTCACTTTGCCACTCTGTTAGGTACACACAAATATCTAATCAGCCAATCACATGGTAGCAACCCAGTGCTTTTAGGCATGTAGACATGGTCAGGATGACCTGCTCAAGTTCAAACTGAGCATCAGAGCAGGGAAGAAAGGTGATTTAAGTGACTTTGAATGTGGCATGGTTGTTGGTGCCAGACGGGCTGGTCAGAAACTGCTGATCTGCTGGGATTTTCCCACACAAAGATTTCTAGGGTTTACAGAGAATGGTCTGAAAAAGGGAAAATATCCAGTGAGCGGGAGTTCTCTGGGTGATGTCAGAGGAGAATGGCCAGACTGCTTTGAGCTCATAGGAGGGCAATAGTAACTCGGTTAACTATTCGTTACAACCAAGGTATGCAGAAGAGCATCTGTGAACTTACAACACGTCACACCTTGAAGCAGATGGGCTTCAGCAGCGGAAGACCACACTGGGTGCCCCTCTTGTCAGCTAAGAACTGGAAACTGAGGCTACAATTCACACAGGCTCATCAGAATTGGACAATAGAAGATTGGGAAAATGTTGCCTGGTCTGATGAGTCTCGATTTCTGCTGTGACAATCGGATGGTAGGGTCAGAATTTGTTATAAACAGCATAAAAGCATGGATTCATCCTGCCTTGTATCAGCAGTTAAGGCTGCTGGCGGTTTAATGTTGTGGGGGAAAGTCCCTTTGGGATGTGGTGGAACGGGAGATTCGCATCATGGATGTTCAGCTGACAAATCTGCAGCAACTGTGTGATGCCATCATGTCAATATCGACCAAAAACTCTGAGGAATGTTTACAGCACCTTGTTGAATCTTTGTCATGAAGAATTAAAGCAGTTCTGAAGTCAAAAGGAGGTCCAACCCGGTACTAGCTAGGTGTACCTAATAAAGTGACACGTGACTGTATGTATTTCTTTTCAAACAGATTCTTTTTGTCAACTACAGCTTCAAAAATAAAACATCACACTCCAAAACTGAGTAAACGTTCCTCTCTAAAGTTTAGTGTGACCACTCTTTGCACTATTTTAATCAAAGGTCACACGCAGGGCAGCGTGACCTACCCATCAATAATGAGGTGCTCATACGGCGCCTTCTTGTCGCAGACAGGACACACCCAGGTGGGCTTCTTCTCATTCATCTGGATGTAAAGCGTGGCGTCAAAGCACTGCAGGTGGGAGCATGTCAGCGCCCGGCACGGGATCATCAGCCGCATCTTCCCCAGCTGCACAGTGAGCACATATGTAGTCAGGGCATGAAGTGGGTATAAGGGATGCATAAATGCCATAAATACAGCAAACCCACATAAAAAAAACAAAAAAAACAGGATAAGCGTTGATAAGAGATTTTGTCAGGTGGCTCGTGTTCACATTCATAAGTTATGTGCATGAGGGCATGTCGAGTCACACACAAAGAAAGGGAAAAAAAAAGAAAAGAATGGACGAACATGTTTGGGCATGACTGAACCTCGAAAAACAGCCTTAAATTCATGAAGAGCAGGGAGCATGTTTACCGGGCAGAGGAGAGACACTCGAAGGCTGGTTGTGGCTATTTCACTATCTGGATCCGCTGTTAGCTTCTCTTTTACTGCAGAATAGAGGGAAAGGACAAACATTAGCTACTGACTTCTTCTTACAAATGTGCTCACTAAATCACTGGCTGACTGCATCAATATTCAAGAGCTTTTTACACTGCCTGCCCCCTCTGCATCTAAATCTTTTTATATAACTTGCAAGACAGCATAAAATATACAGGCAGCTCCCATCTGATTGGATGAAAACAAATTTCAAAACAAGACTTCAGGTGTAAAAAATTGTGATGCACAATACAACTTTTTGCTCTCAGTGACGATTTCTAAAACCACAAATTCAGCCTCTAGAGATACCAAATCTGAACTTACAGCTGTTTTTCTTCCTAAATTTAAAATCGTGTAACCTAAGTTGTGACTCAAATACATTAAATCATTGTTCTGTTAGTACGAACAATTTTAGCCAATACACTGAATCATTGCATCTCTTAAAAAGAGGCTGACGGTCCTTACTGAGTGCTCTGGAGTGGTCTGGGTTTCTGATGCCTTTAGCTCGCAGTCTCTGTAACAGCACTGTGGACGACTGCTGCTTCACCAAGTACACCGCCATCGAGTAACTCTGTGGACACACGGGAATACACACGATAATGCAGCACTTTTTATAAGGATATTTTATATCCTGCAAAGAGATCATTTTTCTTGCCAGAGTGACAAAATGTCCTCAAACATGTAACTTTATATGTCTGCCACCGCAGTCTTTCTCATGTGAAGTCAATCCTTCTACAATAACACAAATGTAAGTTATGCAACATTCAGCAAGAACAGAGGGAAGGAAAAACTTGTGCTCTGCACCCTGGCAGAATGTTCTTCTGTTGACCTTTCCTTTACTGCCCTCTACTGTCTGTCTGCAGAACGCCGAGCTCCACCCACCTTGATAAAAGCCAGCAAATATTAAAACACAATTTTCTTAGTCAAATTTATGATGCGTTTGTCCTAAAATCTTCCATCAAACGCCCTCTGAATTCACCCATCATGCATTTTAATGGGAAATCTTCCCCTGAAGTTGCAGTTTTTTCTAATTTAATTCATGTTTTCTTTTAATGTTTGGCTGCGAAAGGGAACACAGTGCTGCTTCCTGGGCTTCACACCAATTTGAAAACTTCATTATATAATCAAAGTATTCTTTAAGTCTTTTCGGAACAGGCTGTTCTCTGTTCTGTCACGTTTGCAGAGCTTTTCGGTCTGTCATTTATGTGAACACAATAGCTTAAGAAGAACATGTGATGTGATGATACACCGAAGCATGTGGCAGCAACTTGTTGCACAAACTGGAATATTAATCAAGATTAAGGTAGATTTTCAGGAGCTCTTCAACAATCTATTTTGGACAGACAATTCATATTGAAAATACCCTCAGATAGATTAAACTGCATATTAACTAACTGTGTTGTATTTGGATAGAGCACATGATGGGAATTTTTTTTTAATGATCATGGTGTCCAAAAAAAAAAAAAAGTCAAATCTTAAGCTTCTCTTAAGTCCCTTATGTGCCTTATCTTGTGTTACTAAAGCTGGAGTAAGTAAAAATACATTTTGTCATTCAAGTGCTCGGAGAAGGAACTAGGTACCTCCTCTAGGCTTTGGCTTTGGGCTTCAGAAACTGTGGCCTGTAATGGAAAATAGGTCTTTTCAGATCAAAATAGGTGAGCAGTATAAGGAGTGAAGAAGGCTGCAGAGGAAGTGAGGCACAGTGGTGCAGTGGGTTGAACACAGGACATTCACCCATGATATTTCTTTGTAATTTCTTTGTAAAGCCAGAATTAGCTCTTACTTATTTGTAGTGCTTACTAAGCTTGTGTATATGCTCGTGTTTGTCTGATGGAAGGGGCTTAGTAGAGGGAGGGGAGAGCTGCAGGAGAAGAGACTACTTTCAACTTCAGAATGACATTAAAGCTGAGAAAAGCAAGCAAGCCTTCATATTTGAAGAAGCTATAACTAGGAAATGTTCGAATTTATTCATCAAGCATCAAAAGTGCCTTCAATTGGGCTTCGGTTCTTACCCTTCCGATCTCAGCGGTCCACGACACTACGATGGTATTGGGGACTGTGGTGGACAATCTGACCAGTGAGGTAATGTTGATGGGGCGGCTGGGCCGCTTGGGCTCAACACCGTTTTTGGTTGGAGGAAGATAACCCTAGAAATGAGAAATGAATATCAGTAACATAACATCAAGGTCTTTGCTTAATTATGTGGTTGATTCAGCGTTTCTCACCGGCAGGTTGCATGGCTTCCCGTTTACTTTCACACACAGATTGGGGGGGAAATGGTCTTCCTGAGGACAGCTCGTCTCCGACAGGCAAAACCGCAACTGAACTTGAAC
Organism: Paratilapia polleni; assembly: GCA_015106735.1. Classification (NCBI taxonomy): domain Eukaryota; kingdom Metazoa; phylum Chordata; class Actinopteri; order Cichliformes; family Cichlidae; genus Paratilapia; species Paratilapia polleni. The sequence goes on along the minus strand of VUQI01060012.1, from coordinate 12,071 downwards.
CGAGAAGTCGCATTTGGTCCCCGAGATGTCCCTTTGAGAACAGAAACAGATCTATCAGTGCACATCCGCACAGACCGTATACATTTCTGAATTATTCATGAACAATTCAGCATCCTGCATTGACAGCGCTGCGTTAATTTTACATTGAGCTGCTGATCTGCTGAACTTGCTGCGGCGTTAATGCAAAGGCAAAACATGTCTCCTGAAACCGCTGGCTGTTGTCTGACGCTGCAGAGAGAGAGAGAAAGAAAGAAGAGAGGAGGGAGAGAAATGTTTAATAGCTGGGGATATTACATATAAAATTGAATGAATCATGTCCCACTTTCTCACATTATATGCATCAACTTTTTAACTGTGTTAAAATGTTGAACAGTTACAATCTGCAACCTTCAGACATTAAGATAATGAAAGCCAACCTCTGCATAAAAAAAAGCCTCAGGAAAACAAATTTAAATCATAAACAAAATAGATGAAGTAGTATGTGCACAGCTGTGTATCAGAGGGGTTCTCCTTCATAAACATCAGCATTATCAGGCAGACGTTGTTTGCATGAAATGACTAACTGATAAACACCTGGACATCAAAACCAGACCTCACACTGAGGTGAAAACGAAGGAGAAGATGTGTGTGCTCTATTTATAGGCCCACCCACAGGTGCTGGAAATAACTGGTGCTACTAACCCAGCCTCCGCTAAAAAGGCAGCAAGCTCAAGAAAAGTTTGTGCTGGATTTGTGTAAGAGGTTAGCATGAAACCAGGAGTCACAAGGGTTCAAATCGAGCTGTATTTTAGACTTAAAGGGTGTTCAACATTTTGGGAAATTTGCCTAAACATATTCTCTCTTAAAGTAAAAGATCAATACTAACACAGGTACAGGCTGTTAGCTTATCTTGGCACAGACGAGAATCCAATCAAACCAGAGGCTGTTCAGCGGTAAAAAATTTTTCTTTTTATCACCGCTGTGAAAGCTCACTATGTCTTTTTTGTCTGATGTTTCCAAACAGAAATCTAAAAATGGTAAATTATCATTTTAGGGGTTATTAAGTTTTGAGCTGCAACCACACACACACACACACACACACACACACACGCACACACAAACACACACACACACACACACACACACACACATACACAAAAGCCACTGAACTCATAATGAAACTCCAAATGCAACAGTTTCTCAGGTCACTATTTTTTGAGAATGACTTCAAGTTCTTTCTCATTTGGCAAGAAAAATATAGCACTGTGCGAAAGTCTTGAGCCACCTCTCATTTCTTTATTAAGTATCCAGACATTTTTCTGAAGGTCTTTCAAAGTTTTTCTTTGGCTGCTTTTTCACTCATTTTCAGTCCTTCCACCTGACCATTTCCAGAGGAATGATTTTTTTTGTTAAACCACTTAACACTGACCTATGAATCATTCAAGCATGTGTCTACACATAACAGACAACTTAGCAGAAAACCAATTTTAAATTGTATCTTTAGGCACTTTGTTACTAGCAGCCTGTTGCAAAAACACATAATTTGCTCCCATTTCTTTAGTTGAATCTATAAAAATGCCAAAGATAACACATTTTGACAGGCATAAAATAGTATTTTTGCACCAACAAGTTGATTGCCAAAGAGCTATTAGCTAAAAACCTGGCATATCTCGGCATAGTGTGCAGTGGAGGACAAAAGAAGAAGTGGCAAGCTTAATCGGAAATGGTCTCAGTGGAAGGGTGGCTGTCGAGAAGCCATTCTTAAGGAAGGGAAACAGGGAGAAAAGGCTGAGGTATGACAAGCTACACAAGAACTGGACTGAAAATCAGTGCCTACAGGTCTTATGAAGTGATGAATCCAAATTTGACATTTCTGGTTTAAATCGTCATCAATATATACAGGAGGTCAGGAGAGAGGTACAACAGTGAGTGTCTACAGCCATCTGTGAAACACGGTGGAGGCTCTGTCATGGTTTGGGGCTGCATTTCAGCCAGTGGTGTTGGAGATCTTATCAAAATTGGTAAAATCATGAATGCAGAAAAGTACTGTCAGACTACTTAAAGACATTACAAGAAAGCTTGCCTAGGAGAGTTCAGGCTGTGTTGAAGAATAAAGGCGGTCATACCAAATACTGATTTTCAAGCTTGTTAGAATTGTACAAACCCTGTTTTTAAATTAAATACTGTATTTCCATGTGCTTGCACATGTTTCAATAAATCACTGCACCCATTTCCCATTTTCCTAAAGAAATATAAAGAAAAGAGGGGTGACTCAAGACTTTTGCACAGTACTGTATATACATGAACTAAAACTAAACTAAGCTGAACAAATAGTTCCAGAAAACTGATTTTTATTCCAACTCTGAGTGGCAGGACAGATGACTAATTTCTTACTCTGAATGAAACCGTCTCAAAAGTGAAAGCAGCTAAAATCTCCACTGAGCAAAGGTTTTTATTTACATCTTCATCACAAGTCTTTCTTATGCAGACCACTACAATCATTGTTAAAATACTGTGATATTTTATTCCCTTTGTGTGTATGTCGTGAAACAGAATTGCTGAATCTCAGTGGGAATGTTTTGGTCTGAAGGCTGTACAAGTGAGGAGGGAGGATGAGTTAATTGTTGCTTTAATTACCTAAAATATTGTTGAACTGTCAGCAAGTGACAGCTTAAAATCCATTCAGAGTCTGTGTGCATACACAAACACACACACACACTCAGCAGCATAGACCACAAAGGTGCTTTCCATATAGGGAGTGTGGGTGGGGGTGAGGTCTACAGTTCCTGTGGATGATTACTAGACCAATCATATTCCTCCTCTCATCAGCGTTTCAAACAGCCATTAAATTTCCCAGTAATGACCCATCTCATCACCCACATGGTACCTAATTTGTATGACATGTGCAGTATTTACTGTATGTTTCTGTGTGTTTTAAGCGGCAGACTGTGTGCTGCGGAACAAAATCATACGCAAGTGTGCTTTCGAACAACCGTCTTCCTCCTCTCCGGGCACACAGGTTATAAATAGAAAGAGCCCCCCCCACACACACACACTCTTGCTCTGCCTCTCTCCTATCACTCTATAACTCACTCCCTCTCTGGTGGTGGATTTGTTTCTGGTGTTTCAAAGTGAATGGTTAGGAGAGATATGAGAAGGGTTGAAATGGGCTTTGACTGATGTCTTCTTCACTCTCACTAACACGGAGCTGTATTTTTATCTGAAAACAGTGTTTGACATCAACTTTAAAGATGTTTTCTTTGTCTTGCTCACAAACTGGTCTAAAGAAATAAAAACCAGAAACCACTGAAACCAGATGCATGCTCTTCTTTAGCTCTTCACCATCAGAACTCATCTGTCCCGTTCATACACAAAATTAAAGACCAGTTTGAAACTTAGTCTTCTGCTGTCTTGCCAAAGATCCTATTTCTCATTTAAAACGACTACAGATAACTTGTGGCCCTCTAGCAATTCTAAATGGTATTACAGCAAAGCGCTGCTGCAAAGACACAAGTGTTGCATCATATCGCGTCACTCTCCTGTTTTCCTGGTACCCTAGCGACCACCATCAACACAGCACATGGAGCAAGCCTAGCCAAGACTAGCGCTAGCTGCCTAAAGCTTCCGGGTTTGTTTGTGCAACTGCTGACGTACCTCCTCTTCGCCTTAAACCAAACCTGATCCAGTGTGGGAAAATTCAAATGGGATGGCGAGCTGGTGGCAGCAGTCCTGTGAAAAACTAAGTACACCCCATGATTCAGTAGCTTGTAGTCACCTTGAGCAGCAATAACTTGAAGTAACTGTTTTCTGTATGCCTCTCACATCACTGTGGAGGAATTCTGTCCCACTCTTCTGTATGCCGTTTCAGTTCGTTGAGGTTTGCGGGCATTCATTTATGCACAGCTCTCTCAAGGTCCTGCCAGAGCATTTCAATCAGATTGACGTCTGGACTTTGACTGGGCCATTGCAACACCTTGGTTCTTTTCTTTTTCAGCTATTCTGTTTGCTGGTGTGCTGGGATCACTGGCTTGTTGCATGACCCAATTTCAGCCAAGCTTTTTGTTGGACAAACTCTAGAATATTAGGGCAGCACAGCAAGAAGGTCCTGGGTTCAAATACTGCGCTTGGCCTCCTGAGCACCTGGCTGCTACTTACTCTAATTGCTATGGAAGCAGTAAGGGTGTACTTTTCAGAGGACTGCAGTGAAAACATTCTTTTTCACATGACTGTAAGTCATCGGTATCGTGGGTCTGTCAATATGTACCCTGGCTGTTAATCAAAACCCTCAACCCCTCAAAATGTATTTGTAACTCAGCTGGTCTTCTGCAGAGCAAAGCTACATACATTAATAGCTGACTCAGTGAGGTTTTCCACTTCAGCAGATTATAAACAGAGCTAAGACTCTTCTCTATTGCCAGTCAGTCATCTTCTGTTGGTTCAGATGTTTTGATAGCCAGATTAGCTGTACGCTGGCTTGACATGGGTGGACAATACAACTGGTTTATATTTAGATGGAGATTTTGCATTTGTTTGCAGAGCTGACTCAGAGCCTAACAGAATTTAATGCACCAGCATCCTGTAATTACCTCTTGAAGCCACAGAGGCTGCTGTTCAGCAAACGTTATGTTAGGTCATAAAGTTGACTACATCACATACAGAAGAATTTCAATAAATTGAGTTTCTATTTATTTTCACTGAATGAAGAAAAAAGGAGCAATGATCAGAGCTGTAATTACTGTTATAAAGGTTCCTGGCATTGCATGAAATCTTATTTCTGCCTAATGGTGCCTAATGAACATTAATAAATCACTGGGACATTAATTTTGAGGCGCAAGCATAATTACAATAAATAAATAAAAGCTTCTATTAATACAAATCTCCAACCATGTGTCACAGAGTACCAGGAGTTTGTTCTGACTAAATGCAGTCAGAAGAAGAGAGGACAGCTGAGGTGAAATTTCTCAAGGTCTAATGAGGGTATTACAGAGAATATAGACTAAAGGACCTTTTGCAGTTTGCGAGGGACTGTGTGCTTGATGTCAAGAATCGAAATCAACTCAGCTCTTCTAAAACCAAACTTAAACTGCAAACTGAGAGAGCGCCCTGGTGCAGTGACTGTATAGTAGAAAAAACCTGCAGACTCTCCGTCCTTCATGGTACACAGTTTGAGACCCTTGCTGTACCTGGCGCTATGCTGCATTTTAAACTGTTTCTAAACTGTAAACTGTATGTAAGGCAGATGGTGGGAGGAGTGACAGATGGGAGAATGACCTCCAAAAGGTTGATGTTTACAGTGTAGAGGAAATTAACTAAGGAGGAACCAAAATATACAGTCAGTTGCTATTTTACTGAGTATATAGAATCATTCGGGGATGCATTTCTATTTTTTTCTCCATGCCTAATAACAGAAAAGGTTGAAATGACACAACCCCAGCTGCAGACCTAGTTTCTGCTGAGCCTGAACTGTAGTGAGCTATATTGAGAAGTCACTCTAATATTTGTTGTGCACTCATTAATATAAATGAGGTGGGCAAAACAGTAAACGTAAAAGGGGATCCAAATTACTAACAACTACTTAGGAACTGTGGGTGTGTGCACATTGTCCACAACAATGAATATGCACATACACGCTGGTCTCTAAAAATACATAGGTTATCTGATTAATGTGGTCTAAAAAAGAGGGGGAAAAGATGTGACTGGGTTGGGATTCCCACACACCAATGAGCTTATCGTCACAAAAAGGAAATGACTCCAGGCCTTTTGAGAAGCACATGCTGACTCCACAGTCTCACAAATGCAGAGAACTGTGGAGGGAAAAAAAAACTTGACATATTTATGTTTGAACTAAATTTATGTTCCAGTTTGGCCACATCTGTTTTAAACCATCCGATTCAGTTTTTATCAGCCCATTTAATGGCTGTTATCAGTTGTTATAAGCACAACACATAGTGCCAGTAGGCGCCCTCCTCTACCTTCTAGCTGGCTCGGTCAGCTTCTACCATCCATTATAATGAGAGATAAACAGAGAGAGATAAACAGAGAGAACAACACAGTGCTCGTGTAAAGTGTGTGTAAAATCTCTGGTTGTAAATGTTGCAGCAAGCTAGCAAATGGAGCTTTGTAACATATAATTTACATTGCAAAAAGTAACCATTGGTGTCTAAACTTAAGCAAACTTTTGTTCCAAAACAAAACAGTGAGTAAAAAGCAAAAATAAAATTGTAAAGACCAAAAGACGAGTGTAAAACTCATCATCAATGGCTGGGAGCTGACTGAATAATGCCTCAGCCACTCGTCCGAGCTCCAACTGTGGAATTTTGTTGCTATTTTAACCTGTGAAAACATTGTCTATTACTTCCATTCAGAAGGGCAGAATGACTAGCATTGAATGAGGTGATAACTACCCACTAGTCAGCAGAGGAGGCCACCTACTGGGACTGATACCGACAGATAACTGCCATTCAGCAGGCTGATAATAACTGAAATCGGCAAATAAAGGCACTTGTTACAATACAGTGGCATTATTAAAAATTTTTCAATTACACCTACACAACTGAAATAAAGAATTTTTCATAGTGAAAACAAGGGCCAAACTATTAGCAGCAAGAAACCCTAGAAAACTTAAAATCTGGGTTTAGTTCTGCTTTCAAGAGAAGAAACGTGAGCTAAACATCAGAGAATGTGCTCGAGCTTCATAGCCGGTCTTCAGCACAACAAAGCCCAGCTGGAGTTGATTAACTTGTTAGTGGCTTTGCTACTTTTTCTCTGTTTGGTGCACCACCGGCGCGTACACACGCGCGCGCACACACACACACACACACAGTGTCACATGTGCGTGCACAAACACAACACACAGCAGCATTCACAGACAGAACAAAGACAAAAATCCTTTCAGCGTCATTCAAACTACAATGCTAGAATGATCTGCAACAAAAGGTCAGCTTTAAATGTCACGCCCACATTCGCACACAATGACAACTTTCCAGAAGTGTTTCTTGCTCTCCCCCTACCCGCAGTTATTACCTTTTATTATCCACATAAGGCTGTTGTAAAGTTACACACTGACAGGGCTCATTTAAGCATTCCAGTGTGCGCACAGGACTGCTAAGGCTGGCATTAAAGTTCCTTTCTGGCCCTGCGATCTCCATCAGTGTGCATACTGGAGCACGCATTTCACTGTGTTTTTAGAGCTTGGCCTCCTGCCATTATACACCACGCCCATGTTAGTATATAATGAAAGACACTTTGTTATATGGCAACAGTAGATATAACCCTGTTCCTTACGTCTGAGATCAGCTAAAAGAGCAAAGCTACAGATGTTTAGACTTATCAGGGGTTGGGACTGTCTAATCAGGCAGCTTGTCGAGAACATGATGCACCAACTCAGTCAGAAGAAGAAAATAATGCCGGTTTAATAGGCTCTGAGAGATGGAAGCCATTTTCTGCAGCGTGTTTATAGCCGAGTGCAGCCAAGGCTCCTTTTGTTGATGTTCATTCGCTGTGAGAAGTCTGAGTTGTTTACAGTGAGATAAAGATTTTGCACGGGATCACACAGGGGTCAAAGTACGAGCTGGTAAATCTCAAGCTGTGTTTTGATGATGAGTGACGAGGTTGGTTTCTGCTCTGTAGATGTTTTGGAACATTGCCACCATATCCTGCCACATACAGCTGATAGTGCATGTGATACAGTATCTTTACTGGTTCTCAGAAGCGACATTTATTTGCTTACCAGAAACAAGACGTACAGAATATTTAATTTTTACTGATTAAATGTTCTTGCTTTTGCTCAAGGACACTCCAGCAGGGCGGATAAGTGCTGTGACGAGAACTTGAACCCAGGTCTATTAGCTGATGTGATGACCTGATGTACAATTTCTGACATGCTGCTGCTGTTTGTTGGACGCTATGTAGCACACAATTAAATAAAATAATCAAAAGTTTACAACAATGATTTCATGACCTCAAACATTTCATTCAAATTTTTTTTAAAAAAGAAATCAAATCCAAGATTTATTGCACTTTGTTTATGCGTTTGTGGTTTCTTTAGAAATGGTAGTGGGAATTAAACTCAGCACTTCTTAAAATCTTTTATTAGAAGTGAATACATCTGAATTAACACATGAAAAGGGAACAGGTTAGGAAACAAACGGGTTTTGAGTGAAATGCAATAAAATATATACTGCCTGGCCAAACCAGGCCAAAACCACCTGGGTTTAACTAAACAAACAGGCAAAAGCCTTCCATTGGATAATTACTGCAGTGATTAATATGCTTCAGCTGGCAACAGGTTATTTAACCCTGACTGATGCAGTGAGGAGCTTCTCATTTCTTAAACAACCATGTCAGAAGACATATCCAGTGGTTGTGGAAAAGATGTTACTCCGTTTCAGAAGGATTGAATTATTAGGCTGCATCAAGCAAAGAAAACAACAAAGGAGGCTGTTGAAGCTACTAAAACTGGGTTAAGAACTGTCTAATGCATTATTAAAACCTGGAAAGATTGCAGTGAACCATCGCCTTCAAGGAAGAAATGTGGTCAGAAAAACGATTGTGATCGGAGATCACTTATACATTTGGTAAAATCAAATCATAAAAAAAAATCAACAGAAGAACTCGCAGCTATGTTTAATAGTGAAAGTAAGAGCATTTCCACATGCACAATGTGAAGAGAACTTAAGAGATTGGGACTAAACATTTGTTTAGCCTTAAAAAGCAAACACTTATGACCGAGGATAATCAGAAAAAAAAAACCTTCAATTTGCTACAGATCATAAAGATTGGGCTCTGGACCAACGGAAAAGGGTCATGTGGCCTGACGAGTCCAGATTTCCCCTGTTTCAGAGTGATGGGCGCATCAAGGTAAGGAGAGAGGTGGATGAAGTGATGCACCCATCATACCTAGTGCCTACTGTAAAGCCTGTGGGAGCAGTGATGATCTGGGGTTGCGTCAGTTTGTGAGGTCTAGGTTCAGCAACACTGTGTGCCCAAAAAATGAGGCCAGCTGACTACCTGAATATATTGAATGACCAGGTTTTTCCATGGATGGATTTTTTTCTTCTGATGGCGTGGGCATAGTCCAAGATAACAATGCCAGGATTCATCAGGCTCAGATTGTGAAAGAGTGGTTCAGGGAGCATGACACATCATTTTCACACATGGATTGGCCACCAGAGAGTCCAGACCTTAACCCCATTGAGGATCTTTGGGATATGCTGGAGAACACTTAGACAGTATTGGCAAAATATTAATGCAACTCTGAACGGAAATAAA
>VUQI01060010.1:0-13539 GCA_015106735.1 Paratilapia polleni | reverse complement strand
TGGGGTTCAGTATCTTGCCCAAGGATACTTTGGCATGTAGACTAGAGGAGCCAGGGATCGAACCACCGACCTTCCAATTAGTGGACGACTTGCTCTACCTCCTGAGCCACAGCCACACTGTTGGTATGAGGTGTTTGTTGAAAATCAAGCACAGTATATCAGCACAAATATGGTTCTGTGCATTATGGACAAACATCTCCACTTTGGTCTCATCTGTACAATCTGCATTGTTCCAGAGGTTTTGTGGTTTGTTCCAATGCAACTTTGCAAACCTAAGCTGTGCTGCCATGTTCTTTTTTGTTCTTTTTAGAGAGAATCTAAGATGGAGCTCTTGGGTTTTTTGCAGTTTCTCTGAGCATTCCATGGTCTGACCTTGGGGTGAATATGCTGGAACATCCACTCCTGGGAAGATTGGCAGTTGTCTTGAGTGTTTTCCCTTTATGAATAATCTTTCTCACTGTAGAATGATGGACTTCCAATTGTTTGGAAATGGCATTATAACCCTTCCCAGATTGATGAGCAGCAACAATTGCTTCTCTAAGGTCATTGCTGATATCTTTCCTCCTTGGCATTATGTTAGCACACACCTGAATGCTCCAGATCTGCGAACTGACTAAACTTCTGCTTTAATAGAAGTGCTCACACCTGCTGATGATCACTGCATTTGACTAGCAGTACCTGACTGCTACTTTCCCTCTTAATTCCTATGGAAGCTGTAAGGGTGTGCTTAGTTTTTCACATACTGCTTCTTTATTTTGGCTTAGTTTTAAATAAGTAATGACACAGTGTAATATGTCATGTGTTGTTGTTCATCTGAGATTGTATTTACCTAATTTTAAGACCTGCTAAGAACCAGATAACTTTTTATCACGTCCTGATACATAAAACCTTAGATTTGAAAAACGGTGTACTTCCTTCATAGCATGACTGTATATAAATCTTGGGACTGAGTGGGGTGTAATGTGCATGAGAAGCCTGTTGGAGGTGCTCAGTGTTGATTGTTTACCCTAATAGCTGATCCAGTATTTTTTTAATTACTGTATAGCTGGTGTAGTATAATCACTCCAACCGAATTATGAACATGGAATGAGGATCTGAATAAGTAAATTACTGAATAAATTAAGATACCCTTAACTTCATAAAAGAAAACAGTACAGGTCATTTCACCTGGACCTGAAATACTATGTCCTTATTTCATTGGCTAGAGCTACTCTTTGCTTTTCAAGGAAGGAATCATCATGGTGTTGTGGATAATCTGGACATAATGAACTTCTCCATGTTTGGGCTTTTTTAGGGTGAATAGACATCTTCCACTTTTTTCCTGTCCACCCACCTAATGCATCATTGGCCTGTAGTCCCCAAGCTTGTACTTGATACTTTTTTCAATCCACCATAGCCTATGATGCTGCCTGGCTCCTTCAAACACCGATGATTGAGAACCGGCAAAGAGGCACCCGATCTTCATTTTTCTCAGAGTAGCTTTTGATGTCAAAAAATGCCTGTGCAATTTTATCCAAAATTTCCCTTTTAATGTCTCTTGTCACATCAAGGCCATTCTTTGACTTGTTGTACATCTCATTGCCATTACACAATTTTAGTTCAACATCATATGAGAACTTTGACATAGGAAAAGAAGAGAGTCACTTGGCTAGAATCTGAATAGAGACTGAATCATTGGCTACTGATTAATGGGTTGGTTAAATGGAGATTAGTGCAGTCCCTCATAAAATGCAAGGCTGCATGCTCAGGTGGTTACTCAGAAGTTACATGAAGCATTTCCAAAATCTGGATCCTCAAACTGTAGGGAAAAATAACCCTCAAGTCCCAGTTTCTCTTTCAGAATATTGATCAATTGACCCACAGATTCTTTAACTTCAGAAAGCTGAAATTGCCTGGCTTTTTTAGAAGATACAGCTAATCAGGTCTCACAATAGTCTGATGATGTCCCTGCTTCACCATCAGATACTCAACTTGGGCACAACTCAAATTTGGGCAACCATTTGTTTTGAGGTACACCCTGTAATAGTAACTCAAGTGTCTTGATTAAAAAAAAAAAAAGATGTCCAAGATGTTTCCAAAAAGGTTTTTCATGGATTTTCACATCCGTTTATCTTGCTGGGTGTGATTGTAATGCACCAAGTTTGCTAAATGCAAAAATTATGTGAATAAAAGGGCAGTTTGCACCTTTTCCATGGTGAATTTGACAATGTTTTAGAAGAATCTCTTGACTGGAGTTGGCAAATGTGCAGAATTTATTTGTGTCTGTGAAGTGTGCAGAACACCAGCAATAGCTAGCGAACAAAGCTAACATTGGTAGTTTAAATGTAAATCTATTTGTCAGTTAAATTTGTACAATATACATCAATGTTTACATCTACTGTCTAGCAAAAAACATACACTCACTTACCTGCTTAGGCAAAGGGATAAAAAAATTCCAAGAATCCACACTTCAGAGTTTCTGTCTAACCACTTCCATGCTGCTCAGATGAGGCTCGTGTGGAAACCCATAGACAACTGTGAGAAGTATGCATACTGGCACAAGGTAAACAAGGCTGCTGTAACTAACTGCAGTTAAACAATCATTGTTATATTTATTTGAAAATACTTGTTAGGGCAACAGTAGGCTGAAGCTTAATGGGCTGACTGTTGGCTAGTGGGAAACAGCAAATCTCTATTTTTGAGTCAGAATAATTTAAAAATGTAATGAGATCAATAATTGCTAGTTATCATTTATTATCATCATACAGTATAGTGTACTTAGAATAAGTGAATTAATTTTCTGTTTAATTTGCATGCTAAAAGTTTACCTGGCTTGTCAAAGAGGTCTTAATAGACTTTCAAGTTGCTCAGGAGGCCATTAACCCTCTAAGGTTTTAAGTTGTCAACCATGATAACCCTAACCCTACCCTATATTTTGGAGAAAAGAAAAAACAGACTTTTTTTTTTTTAATTGTTGTTCCCTGATTGCCAAGACTTGTGAGAACTATTTAATAAAAACAAAAGAGAGAACCATGATTGATTAAATATCTGCCCATTTCAAGTAACAAATTACATTTTACCTGGAAGCAAATTGATAGAAATTAGTGCTTTTTTTTTTTTCATTAATTTTTCATTACTGGTTTATTAGCCTCAGGTTGTTTACTTGTGATTTTGTCCCCAAATCCAGGTGCTTACAAACTTTTATTCTGTCTCCAGAACACTTACTCTAGTTTGCAGAGTAATCACATCATCTCCTGTAGTAGATAACCCTAGCTAAGCTTGTGACAACCCTTTCAGATCAGGGTTTTATTTGTCCCTTGCTATGACTGCCATAATTCCAACGAGTTTGGCCAAATATTCAGACTACATGGCATTAATTGGCATAGAATGGTGACCATATGTGCACCTTCATTCACACTCAGAACACTGTCTACATCATCCGCATTACCGTTTTTCTATTTTATTGTTTTTGGGGGGGTGGGGGCTATATTACATACAAGAGCTTTTGAGTGCCATATCTCTCTCTCTTACAATATCTCTCCTTCAACTGCTTCATTTTTTCCCATTTTCACCACTCATCATTACAAAGTCTAGAAGAGTTTGGTTTAAATTTTTTTTACGCATTTTTTTTTTCCTGAAGCAAGTGTTTCAGGAGTAATAGTCAGAAGGTGAAGCAGAGGAGTAAAAAGAATTTCTGAAGGGGTGTCCACACAAGAAGCAATTTGTCGCTGACAGTGTTGTTGACAGTTGGTTGCTAGTGGACATTCCAGGCTTTGGTTGCCTAGGTAACACTCATATATTTATCACCCTGTCATATGTCAGTCAACAGTATCCTTTTACTTCATAACCAGAAGTCCTTTTTTATTCTTTTATTAATTAAAGTTATGATATTTTACCAACTTGTTGTAAACATACAGTCAATCAGCCATTACTGCAAAAGTCAAACTTTAACGCCCTATTACTCAAAAATGACATGGCATTTTGGCCCCATCCTGCACAGTAGCAGCAATCCAAAGAACTCATTTCTTGAAGAAGTTAAGTTGTTAATTTTTATGTAATTTTTCTAATTCTAAGTAAAATTTGACAAAATAAGAATAGTGACCTCTGACCACCATCCACACTGCTCTGCAGATGTGGGTCAGTCTTCGGCCCTCCTCAGTTCTGCTCCTCAGGCCTGAAACCCATCTGATTTGGCTTCTCTGCTCCGGAGCTCACCCTTTACTAGCTTGGATTAGTTCTCCACACTGTGGACTCAGCTCTATGGAGCTAAGGTTCCCTTGGTGCTCTGCACACCCAGCCTGGTTCTACATACATCAACCACTCTGCCCCGCTCTGCCAAGGCTCAGTATCCCTTCTTTGAGCCATTCAGCCCTGCAATGATTATTCACATTTTATCTATCAGTCCCCTATATATTTCTCTATTAATCTTATCTAGGTATCTCTGGCTCATGTTATAGCAGCCTTTGTATCAAAATGTGTGCAAACAGTACATGTTGCTAGGAAACCAGGCATCCCACGATTGTTTACATAGATTTCTATGGGGGTCAAAATGACTCCCTCAGCGATTCTAGGTATAAATTGTAATTTTTTTTCTTTTTATCCCACACACTGCAAAACTCACTATATAAACCCATTTTAGGAAAAGTCATGAAATAAAAGACCACTGGGTTTTACTTTAACAGAGTTACATGATTTTAAAATGCCAAAGGAGTCAAAATGACCCCTTTGGGTCACAGCTCCGCTCCAAGGTGGAGACAAGGCGCGACCCGCCCACTCATCCACCTGCATGAGAGGGAAGAAACAGGGACACACACACACACACACCCACACCAGCCAGCCCGGACCCCTGATAGTATCCCCCCCAACAGACTCCCCCAGGCGGCCCACCAGGCCTATCCGGATGTCGCCTGTAGAATTCCGTAATAAGGGAGGGGTCCAAAATGAAAGAACGAGGAACCCAGGAGCGTTCCTCCGGACCGTAACCCTCCCAGTCGACCAGGTACTGGAGGCCCCGACCCCAACGGCACACGTCCAGCAACCACCGGACAGTGGTTGCTGGACCTGTGCCGGAGGGCACAGAGGACTGGAAGTGAACGGTTTCAACTGAGAAACAAGGAAGGTGGGGTGAATCTTCATGGCAGGTGGCAACTTGAGATGAACGGAAACCGGGTTAATCACTTTGTCAATAGTAAAAGGGCCAAGATATCTGGGAGACGTCTTTAGAAGACAACCAAACTTTCTGACCTGGATGGTACGTTGGGGCTGGGGTCCATCTCCTGTCGGCCAAACGTCGGTTCTGGTCTGCTGTTCTGAGAAGGGCCTCTTTGGTCTGTCTCCACACCCTGCTGCAGCGACGCAGGTGGTTTTGGACTGAGGGTACAGCAATCTCACTCTCCTGGACCGGGAACAGGGGAGGTTGATAGCTTAAAGAGGCTTCAAAGGGAGACAGTCCCATAGCAGAGGAGGTTAGTGTGTTGTGGGCGTATTCAACCCAGGTGAGATGGGAGCTCCACGAGGAGAAATTGGTGGACGTGACACAGTGGAGGGCAGCCTCTAGGTCCTGATTAGTACACTCTGTCTGGCCATTGGATTGGGGATGATACCAAGAGGTTAGGCTGACAGTGGCACCTAACGCTTCACGAAAAGCTTTCCAGACTTGGGATGTGAATTGGGGTCCTCGGTCAGAAACAATGTCTAGGGGAGGCCGAGAACATGGTCAATAAGCAATTGAGCAGTTTCTAGGGCTGAGGGCAATTTAGACATGGGAATGAAATGGGCTGCTCATTAATCATTAAGATGACTGTGTGGCCTTCAGACGGTGGGAGTCTGGTTACAGAGTCTAATGCTATGTGGGACCAAGGGCAGCTGGGAACGGGTAGGGGATGAAGCTGGCCTGCCGGGGCTTGGTTTCTGTGTTTGTTTCCAGCTCACACGGAGCAAGCCATGACATACTCCCGGGTGTCCCTCTCCAGAG
The DNA here is from genome assembly GCA_015106735.1 of Paratilapia polleni. Classification (NCBI taxonomy): domain Eukaryota; kingdom Metazoa; phylum Chordata; class Actinopteri; order Cichliformes; family Cichlidae; genus Paratilapia; species Paratilapia polleni. The sequence goes on along the minus strand of VUQI01060010.1, from coordinate 7,586 downwards.
ACGGCCACCAAAAAGACTCAGGAGGGAGACAGTCCAGCTCACTCTGGGGTGACAAGCGAACCGGGCTGTGTGAGCCCAGTGAATTACCTGAGGACGGACGGAGGTGCGTATGTACTGCCGGTCAGGGGGGGCCAGTGCCAGGGTCAGGTTCATGCTGCAGGGCTTGACGGATCTGTTCCTCAATCAACCAGGTGAGGGCCCCGATTACACAGGACGGAGGAAGGATGGGTTCCAGAGGGGTGATATCAGAGTCTGTGGAGAACTGACGGGACAAGGCATCAGGTTTGATGTTGCGTGAACCGGGACAGTATGAGATAGTGAAGTTGAACCGGCCAAAAAACAGCTGCCACCTAGCTTGTCGGGAATTTAACCGTTTAGCAGATTGAAGATAAGCCAGGTTCTTGTGGTCAGTCCAGACCACGAATGGCTGCACAGATCCCTCTAGCCAGTGCCTCCATTCCTCTAGTGTCAACTTGATGGCCAACAGTTACTGGTTTCCAACATCATAGTTCCTTTCTGCTGAGGTTAATCTTTTGGAAAACAAAGCACAGGGGTGTAGCTTACCATCCGGGCCCTCACGTTGAGATTGTACTGCCCCACCCCGGAATCCGACGCATCCACCTCCACGATGAACTGCTTGTGGGGGTCTGGATGGATTAAAACAAGGGCCAAGCTGAATTTCACCTTGAGTTGCTGGGATGCTCGTTCAGCTTCAGTGTCCCAGATGAACGGCCTGGAAGAAGAGGTAAGGCTGGTTAAAGGCAGAGCCACTTGACTAAAATTTCTGATGAAACAACGGTAAAAATGTGCAAATATCTATGTAGTGCCAAATCACTACAGTCAACAGTCACTCTATATTGTGGGGTAAAGACCCTACAATATTAGAGAGAAAACCCCAACAGTCAGACGACCCCCTATGAGCAAGCAGTTGGCCACAGTGGGAAGGAAAAACTCTCTTTTAACAGGAAGAAACCTCTGGCAGAACTAGGCTCAGGGTGGGGCAGTCATCTGCCATCTGTGGTGAGGGAAAACAGAAGAGAGCACCTAGAAGAAGGTTCTAAAACAAATTTAGATTAACAGATTAAACCTAGCTGTGCAAAAGATACTCTGTGCAATCCTAAAAATTTAGGGGGGAAATATAACAAATATGTGCTGTTGAGATTTTAAAAAGACCTCAGAACCTTTTAAAACTTCCTTTCTGCCTGTGTCCCTTTGGCCTTTCTACTTTCTTAGTCCCATTTTAAAACCCCTTAATCTGCCTCCCTAGCCTACTCCTTTACATTTTCTTTTTCTTCTTCTGTTTTTATTGCATATTTTCTCTTTTGTCACATGCCTCTTAGGGATCAAAAGACAGTGTATGTAATTCAGTTACCTACTTCACAGAACAACTCATTGTCAGCCAGCCACTCACTGCTGACAAGTGTCCACTACAAGTAAAATGCACATGCTAATTTAGCTCCACAACTGCAATGTCAAAATGTCTATATATCTCTCATGCAGTATAAGATCCTATTATGATCCCCTTTGTGGCGATACAACTCGCTGGGGCATCTTTGTGCCGAGAAGAGGCATGATTGCTTTGATAGAGTAGTGAATGGGGAGGGGAGATGATAGGTAGTAACATCTGTTTCTTTCTCCTGGAAGGAAAATAAAAGCCGGCTATATGAGGAGAGGTGAAATTATGTAAAGGTGAAGTGGAGCATGATCTCGTTATAAGAAATTGGTGTTAAGAAGCAAGAGAGGTGTGTCACTGAGGGCCTGAGGGCTCAAAAGGTGATGGTATACTAAGCTGTAAGACAAGAGGATGAAATAAATGGTTGAGGAGAGGCAGTGAAGCGTGGTAGATAAATTAAGGGAAAATCTCATTCCATTTCACTTTCATTACACATGCCACACAAGCCAGGTTTTATTAGTGCCCAATTTCAGAAGCTCTCTGTGTCTAGAGATTTATTTATCAAACAGATCCAACAAATTACAATACCCGATTTGTGTGTGATCAGTGAAGTGGGTCTCTTTTTAAGATTGGATGCAAATAACAGGAGGAATTTCAATACATTTGGTTGGTGGAACATTTTGTAGTATTTACTAAGGTGCAGGTAATCTATGAGGGCGTGATTTTCTGGAGATACTTTCAGCCACTATTTATGTAATGGACAGCTGTTCTCAGGTGGAGATTATTTGTAATGCTATTACTTTATATGGGGATATTTCCATTTTAAACATCACATGCAAGATTTCTATTCTTTATTTCCTAAGCAGATCCCATGTTGAAAGAACATGGGATCCTCCTGAATGACACATTTGCTGCATTTTCATATTAGACTAATCTGAGGGCCTTGTGTGCAGGTGTTCATGCAATCCGTATTATCCCATCCCTCTATGGGTTTTCTGTTCTGCAGACCCTTTGCATGCCAGTTTTGTACATTGTATTATGTGTTACTGAAACACAAGTCCTCCTGTTCAGCACAATGTGTAGTCCAATCTATTCACTACTGTATACAGTTAGGAGCAATACTGTATATCTGGTTTTGAATCTACAAAGGTCTGACTCCACAGGCTGCAGGTTTTACAACCTCATTTTCAGATTAAATCTCTCAGGATCTTATTGTTACTATGTTACAAAAAACATCTTTTTCAATATTAGATCGTAAATAACTGGCTTATCACTGACAACCAGAACAGTTTCTCCTCTGCTTGTGCTGATAGTGTTGATAACGTTGATAAGTCTCATCCCTTTTTTATTTTGATTAGTCAGTGAGAGAAAAGTGACACTGAAGAGAGTAATGGTGTTCAAAAAGTTGAACTATTTTCACCTGTGAGCGCTATGAGTGCAGTGGGGGGAAAAAAGCTGTGCACTGAAGCCGTTCTTTCACCAAGCTCTGTCACCGAAGATCTCTGTCAACACAGACCCTACCAGAATTTTCACCAAATATTATCTCAGTACTTGTTTGGTATATGGCAGTACAAAACATCCTCAGGTTGTTCACATCTATGTCAGCTGCCATGCGGTCAACTGAATGCGCTGTTGATGCTCACTAAACCCATTGAAGCTCCTGCAGAAGGAAGTGTGTCTGTGGTGTTAAAGCAAGGCCTTGTGCTTGTGGGGCAGAGATTTAAGCCCTGTTCTGTGGAATATGACCAAAAATCAGCTTGATTTGTCCCTAAGTGCTTTAAAAAATGCTGATAAAGGGGTCTGGAAAATTCTTAAAGTGACAAAGTCATTAAGTTACATACAATAAATTGTGTTGTTTGATTCTATTTGTTTAAACATATTTTAATATGCTTAAGTCAATACACCACCCAGCCCAAATATCCTCCACTCCACAGGGGAACTGAGGTAATAATGAAATTCAGGGTACCTACTAAGAAACCTCCAAGTTTAGTAAAAGCATGTTTATGTAGGTTTATGTTTTCATGACATAGTTTTACCCCTCAATTAAAAGACTTTGAAATAAAGAACTACGTGATTAAAAAAATAGTTAAAAACATGAAACTGACATGTGTCCAAAAAGTTAGTGAGTGAACTGAATGCGAGTTTTCACATTCAAAAGAACTGACCGTTTATGTACACAAACTCCACACAATTACACGCGTGTTTGGAAGCTCTGACAAAGTGAGATGAAGCTTGTGAGGCATTACCATGGGAACTGCAGTAGAGTGCTTTCCTAGTTTGTGTGGTAGCACAAATACCATTATCTCAAAGGCAAAAATTTCCCCACCGGACACTGTTTACTTTGTTTTGTAAAGCAGGCCGCCCAACAGCCAAATGGATCCTGGTATACAAGGTAATTACCAATAGCTATTTTTTTTTGTTTAATTGCCTCACAGTGTTATAGTGGAATGATTTTTTTAAAGACTGCAAAGTAAATGTGCCTTCATTGTTTAAAATAAAATATTTTCAGTTTCTTCCGTTTAATTTTCCTGTTTCTTACCTTTGCCTGGCACTTGTCTTCTTGTCTTTATAATTGCACATTTTTAAGTGTTTTAGGAGTGTTTCTTGGAGCTGCATTTGAATTTCAAATCAGACCTTGGAACTTCTCCCTCTTAGTGCAAGTGGGTAGTTTCTTATAATAACCTTTTTGTGTCAGTGGCCATGACAACAGGACAATTTAGTCAGAGCCCTCATGGCTTCCTAGCAGCTAATGGAGAGCCATAAGTAGCTCACCTGCTGTGGGCAAAAGTGCATTAAGTGATTATTACACAGATCACCAGAAGACAGAAGAAGGTCCCGTGTTTAACTTCCTGAGCTTGGGCTACATGTAAACACACAAATGCACAAAAAATATGCAATGGCATACTTACTTTACTTATATACACATGTATTTATAATAGAAGAAGTGAAAAAGTATGTATCAGATGGTTTTCCTAATGAGTGCTATGTGCCTGTAATCACAGATGAACTAGAATAGCAAGTGCCGGCCCAAAGAGTCACAGGTCCACCTGAGCTTCACCTTCAAATTATCTGAAGTGTCTGAAAAAGTCAACTCCAATGTGATGCTGAGTGACATACAGAAAAACTGACTAAAACAAGAGGCAGACAAATACAGAGAGATGCAGAGGAAATACAAAATGATACAAAACAACAGCATAGAGACCAAAACAAACTACAGACTGTTTCGTATCCTTTTAAAATCATATAGGATATTTGAAGGGTGTTTCCAAAGTTCCACTGTCTAATAATCCATCTAAGACTCTAGGCATAGCAGTGCTGGTTAGGTGAGTCGCAAGGGGTCTTTGTTTTGGTGGTGCGAGGGTTTTATTTTTTTATCTGTCCACATCTGGTCAACAGGTCCTAACAACTGCCATGAAACCATGCTAAACCAAGACCAAGAACATGGTAAATATTGTACCCGTTAAACTTCACGAACATGTTAGCACCTTCGTGTATTTGTGCTGCCTAACCACAGCTCACAGAACAGTTACCATGACTATAAACTCTTAGTCTTGTTCTGGTAAGTCATATTTTGATCATTTAATTTCTTTCTTAATAGGATTAGTGTCACTGTATTTGTTTTAACATTGAATTTCACTTTTATTTCAGAGAGTCTTTTAATTTCATTGTCAGCTGTGCAACACTGAAATGCTGATTAATTTTAAAAATGATTAGAGATCACAGGTACGTGTAATAAATTAATGCATCAAGAATTTTCAGAGCCTTGCGCACTAGTCGTTTTCTATGATCTTGTTTTTACATTTATGGCTAACCCTGGGAGTGAAGGGTTGTTGATATGCCCAGTGATTGTAACTTATCCATTTACAGCTTTACACAGTCACACAAACGTATATACATAGTATTTCTGTCTTTCTTCATAGTTTTAGTGGTGCATCTATACAGAATTTAAAGAATCTGGCTGGCACCGAGTGATTTTTGATGTATAAATATACCACATGGAATTGATTTTTCCAGGTCATTTGCTGCTTGTTCTAGTGTAAATGTACTGTAACTTTATACCAGTGCCAGTTATATCCCTCACCCTGTTTTATAAGCAAGAATCAATGTAGAAAACTACACCATCTAAACCACTCTCAAACATATATAAGAGAGACACCTTACTGAAGGAAGCTTTTCCTATTGTACGTCTTTGTTTTATAAGAGGCATCTTCATAAAAAGTAAACGTGACTATAATAAATCCACATTTCTATAAGACACAGATCGTTTTTGGCTTTTAAGGCAACCATTCACACTGCTATCTCTACTTCACTGCAGGGATACGTGTGCTATTTGAGACAGCAATCTTAGCTGGAGTTTTATGTGAAAATGGTGTCACATATTTGGATTTCTGTAATGGAAAATGTTTTGATTTATGATTGTATCTGAATGCAGCTTGTAAAGAAGATAGTACTTATGATTTTTGTTTTTTCTATGAATCACTGATAGTTATCACAAACAAGATCATACTGAATATGCTTCATGTCTTGGACTGCTGATATGCCTGTTATTTTCTCTGTGGGTGTTAGATATTATAAGATAATGTGTGACTCTATTTATTCTTCTGGAGAATACTCAGTGCCTATAAATTATTCAGGTCTAGACAACAAAACAAAATACACACATTTCCTAGGAAATAGTTCATAAGATCCTACCCATGAGAGGGACACAGAGACCATGATTATTTTTATAGAGCACTGGTCGTGCACAAGTGCTGTCCATTAGTAATTGCATCATACAGGCATGTCTTGAGGCACAGGATTTTACAGAGATGGCCAGTGGCTTTTGCAAGGCAGCTGTAAGTGATGCTGGGCCTGAGGCTGTGTGCTGTAGTGTAATGTACAACATTAAAGTGTTTAGTCTACTCACTGCACTGGTGGTGCCATCTGTGTCTGTTAGCCTCTGGTGCAGATCAAACCAGACCGTCTGCAGGGAGAAGCACAACAACAACAGCAGCAACATGTCAATCAACAAGACCAACGACAGCGACTGCTACTACAAGAAGTTGAAGCAGACACTAGTAACTCACAATGAGAGGATCTTCTGGACATGCTGCAGACACAGGCATGAAAGCACGACATGTAATTTAGAGATTAAAATTTGTAGGAACGAGGTAGGATGAATCAGAGAGAACCACTGAGAGCAGCAGACATGAAAGATGTAAACATAGAACACTGAAATCTCAAATCTAATTGAACATCAAGTGGAAGAAGATAGACGTGGAAGCATTTAGGATAATTTTTTTTTTGCTTAACATTTTTAAAATGATTTTACACAGAAGTAAACAAAAGAAGACTTCTCGCTTCTAGTTGGTGATGTTAGACACTGAACGTTTTGTAGGAGACATTGTAAACTTTAAATAGCTGCTGTAAGCCAATGTTAAAGCTTGATAAGGCTGAAAGCTTATCAGAGTTTCGTTGCTTTCTGAGAAAACAGTTTCAGGGACTTCCTGTAGGTAACTACCCACTGATGAGCTCCCTGAGAACTACATACTTTGATGGCCTTTTTCTTCTGTTTAAATGTGCACCCCCAACAGGAACACTAACATGGCATATAGCCACGTGACTTTGGTACAGCAATGACTACTACTGGAACTCTGTGTGTGTGTTGTGGTTTTCATGATGAAAATGGAGTTGGGAAGGTAGAGCAGGGCAAACATTGTTAAGTCTGGAGGCTCCAACCAGCCTGAAGGGCAATTTATGTGTAGCACTATCCAGCCACTACGATGCCATTAAGCTATTACACCACATGTCGCAAAGACAGAAGAGCAGAGCTGTGCTGGTGATTTTTTTTCCCCAACACACACACACAGTTGGTGTGGTTTTTTACTTTCTTCTAAGCTTCTTCATTATGTGTCTACATCACTTTGCTGTGTGTGTGCATGCCCAAGATAGGAAGTTGAGAGGAAATGCGAGTAGAAACTTTGGTTTGATGAGTCAACATTGTGTTTTTCCTCTTTTGCATTTAGGCTTAATAAAGCTGTTGGATAATTTCTCTGTGTTTTCTTCCTTTTTTAGAGTTAACTGTTGCTTACACAGCTGATGTTTACATGTCTTTTTTTTTTTTTTTTAGTCGGTGCTGCAACACGTTTACATCACGTTTACAACATACGTTTACATCTAGACAAGTCACAATACATTTACATCAGTCAAAGTT
>VUQI01060009.1:0-11502 GCA_015106735.1 Paratilapia polleni | reverse complement strand
GTTTCTTTGATTGTGTAGCTGCGGATGCCTCTGAGTGAGCGCGCACACTCAAGTGTATGCTCATTTAGCATCAAGAAACACACGTACTGTCCTTGAGAGTGCCTGAAACAAATGTAAACAAGTAACAAAAAGCCCTCATGACTTCACCACATAGATCATTTTGTTATTGGGAATACAGGTCATTGCAAGGCAGGCAACAGTGGAGAGGGTGTTAAGAGATGTTTTCCTTTATGGAGAATGATTTGTTTGTTTTACGTTCCAGCTCACTAGCCTCACGGGCCCTAACCTACATTACAGCACAACGACTATTAATCATTGATGATCAGACCTTTTAATATCACTCATATAAAATTTATCTACACGTGAAAACAAATGAAGACTTCCGTTCTAAAACACTGTATATTCTTTTTTTTTGGGGGGGGGAATTATTACCTGGTGATTAGTTGGTGCGTGTTCTATGTAAAGTCCTGATCTAAGCAAGATTGGCCCACTTGATTTGAGAATAAAATACAAGACCAGATGTTTTTCAAAGAATTAAGATTTCTTTTTTCCTGCTCAGTTGATGAATTTGAAAGTTAATTATCTTACAGAAACATCAAGTTAAGTTACTCTCAGACACATATTGTGTCTTTTAATGCTATTAACTGCTATATAACTGCTATGTACGGTACTGTGCAAAAGTCTTGAGCCGCCCTTCATTTCTTTATATTTTGTTAGGAAAATGGGAAATAAGTGCAGTGATTTATTGAAACATGTGCAAACATAAATGGAAATATAGTACATAAGGCAAAAACAGAGTCTGTACAATTCTAACGTGGTTGAAAGTCAATATTTGGTATGACCACCTTTATTCTTCAGCATAGCCTGAACTCCCTTAGACAAACTTTCCTGTAATTTTTTTAAGTAGTCTTCAGGAATAGTTCTCCAGGCTTCCTGAAGGACATTCCAAAGCTATTCTTTGGATGTTGGCCTTTTCTTCCATGAAAGAGCCTCCATCATGTTTTACAAATGGCTGTAGCCACTCACTCCATAATACCTGTTGTCACTGATTTTCAGTCCAGTTCTTGTGTAATTTGACATACCTCAGCCTTTTCTCCCTGTTTCCTTTCCTTAAGATTGGCTTCTTGACAGCCACCCTTCCACTGAGACCATTTCTGATGAGGCTTCAGTAAAACAGTAGATGAATCAACTGAAGGGTCAGATGCAGGTCCTGTGTCAGGTCTTTGCTGGACTTTTTCCTGTTTCTTAAGGACATGACTTTCAGATACTGTTCATCTGCTGTAGATAGCTTTTCAGTCCTGTCACTTCTTCCTTTGTCCTCCACTTGTCCAGTTTCATCAAAATTTTTAAGGACACACTACACACCATGGCGAGATATGCCAAGTTTTCAGCTGATAGCTGTTTGGAAGTCACCTTGTTGGCGCAAAAATACTATTTTATGCCTGTCAAACTGTTATTTTTGGCTTTTTTCATAGCCTCAACTGAAGAAATGGTAACAAACAATGTGTTTTTGCGACAGGCTGCTAGTAACAAAGTGCTTAAAAATACAATTTAAAATTAGTTCTTTACTAAGTTTCTATGTTATGTGTAGACACAACACTGGTTCATCCCTTGAGCTAGGTGCCTTTTTAAGCTTGACTGATTCATAGGTCAGTGTTAAGTGGCTTGAAAAAAAAAACATTCTTCTGAAAATGGGCAGGTACAAGGACTGGACTGAAAATGAGTGAAAAAGCAGCCAATGTCAAAAAAACTTTGGAAGACATTCAGAAAGCCTGGAAAACTGTTGCTCAAGACTGTTTTAAAAATTACATAAAAGCCTGGCTCACTGGAAGCAAAATATAAAGAAATGAGGGGTGGCTCAAGGCTTTTTGCACAGTACTGCAGCTGTGAGCTGTTTTGAGTTGGTTATTTTATGTAGACATTAAACTAATTTTCACAGGTTGTGTCTGCAATCTTAAGACTGTAAGGTGGGAAAACTTAAGATTCTCCAGTAAAAAGTTCTCAATCAAACTTAAGATTTGCTCAGTCACATTAACGTTCCAAATACTGGTGCTGTGTCAATATCAACACAGTTATGTAAAAAGCACTGCTAACACATTTGGTATCAGTAGCATAAACTCATCACACTTCTTTCAAACCTTATGAAGTACGGTTATTATTTTTCACTTTTAAGTTCAATGGTATCATCAAGGTTATCTTTTCTCAAAATTTCCACAGTGTTTTTGACACTGGTTTGATGATATGATATATGATCGACCAGCCTTTCAGCATATATCAACTTGATGAATGATCTTTATGCAAACCCAAGTCTCATCGACTGCTCTTCAGAACAATACAATGAACACAAAAATCTATATTTAGCTGAAGTCCAAACACAGCAGCTGTCTCATTTGCATTTGTGATAATCAGAGACCATTTCTCGGATGTACTTTTTACCATTGACAAAAAGCCACTTTATCGTCACTGTGTCTTGTGTGCCATCAATCTTCAAACAACCTCTAGTCTTTGCTGTAATGTACTCCATATTTGTCACTTCTGAGACAGGACCCAATTATGTCGTGTATAAAAATGGGATGCTCAGTGCCCATTTCATTTTGACAACTTTCAAGAAGCTGAGCACTTCACAAGCAAGCTACAGCAATGTTTCCAGTTCAATTTAGATGACCACTGTTTGAAAAAGAACATGCATTGCCTGAAACCTCGCATGCATGTCTAAGAGGGGCTCAGTTTGGAAAGCAGGTTGTTCACTATTCACTATTATTTTTGACATCTGCTGACCCAATGCCATTGGTGTGTGTATCCCAGTATTGTAAAAAGTGCCTCAGAGAACCACTGTAATGAAGTTGCAGGCATAAGAAGCACTTAGTAGCTCTGATTTTAAGATATTTTTATTAAAATGAACAAAGAAGCAAACAATGTAAGAAGAACTGACAAGCTAGCCTTGAGTTTATGTGACCTAATGCAGTGCACGGAATGATTGTTTTGCTTGAAAGAAATCTTACCAAGTAATTATCTTACCACACTGGCACGAATGCACACCTTTCTACCCTGCATCTGCTATAATCAGGTATTTATTTATCATGTTTAAATAGTTAACTGTTTGTTGTTAGTTGTTTGTCCAAGTCCATTTTAGGTAACTACTTTTACTTATAGTACAGTTAATTGGATGGGATCATATCTCTTTGAATGTATCATGAGTGGTGGGGATATACTGATGTAATCCTCACCTCAAAAATCATGCACATTTTAAAAAAAAGGAAAACCTACAATCGCCATACTGCAAAAGCTAGTCGGTCTAATTTTCATGTAGTGTTTCACATTGGCAGTATTTTTTTTAATTGATTTATTTTTTGGATACATGCATCAAAGACACATTTAAAATATGAGAGATGGTAAGTTCAAATGTCTCAGTTTAAAAAAGAAATAATGAGCCACCTCAGAAATCAAAGCCCTTACAAATTCCACATCTAAGGCCAATGTAGAATAATCATTTAATCCAGACAGTCATTATAACTGAGGAGAGAAACGTCTCCAGAGGTCAATTAACCCGATGAGTGAACTAAGAACTCCTGGTGCAGACATCAAATAAGCCAATATAGCAAAGACAACACACAGCAAGGCAAAGATAGTCCACACACGCACATGAACAGGCCAAGATAATAATGACATGACAAAGAAGCACTTGATAAAAATCACATTGACACACACTGTTTAATTCTCTCTGTCTCTGTTAAACGTACTCACACACACACTTTACACATTACCAAGCAGACTGCTGTCCTTTAATCACAAGTCATCTTTTAATTGGAATAAGTGTGAAAGAAATAGAGGCATTCAGAGTGGCTCAGTCTGGCAGTGATGCGTTAGAGCATGCGAGTGCTGGAACGAACTTCATATATTCACATATGTTTTAATCATGAGGTCGTTTTTACAGTCAGTCTGGAAGTGGAGGTAGCCAGATTATTTTTACATTCTCCATCAAAATCAGCCCTCCATGGAAAGTTTTACATGATTCACTGTTGGCTTAATTGGAAAGTAGGTAAAAGCACTGCCTTGATTTTGAGGAAGCAGACATGATTGTATCCTGAAAGGACCCAAATCAGTCACTTTTGTCTTCTTATGATGGACCAAACGGTGTGTTTAAGTCCTTAAATTAAGATAAAAAGAACTTGATGATTAAGTAGTGAAAATGTCCATTATTTATTTTGAAATGTGTTCACAGTTGCTAAGGTTTGTGTCCCTTGTCAAAGAGATTGTAAGCTGAGCTACCCTTTAAAGGATGAAATAAACTGTATGCATTTTTTTCCCTAATGGATCAAACCAGCAGACTCATGCTAATTCTGTGTTTCATACCGTGTGATTTGTGCTAGCCAATCGTACAGGGCTCCAACCCTGAAAAAGCCCACTTTAGATACTCAGTTCACCGACACCTGAGTTCAGACCACAGACAGTAATTCATGGTCTTCATAATACATAACACCTTAACCACAGTGGAGCCATTTTCTGGGTTACTGCATCTGTCTACAATATGCTCATTCACAGTCTTCTTGAGGTATTATTCACCTTCTCATTTCTACATAAGTATGTGTGAGCTGCATGCAATTGCTCACAGATGCAAGTCTCAGTGTTGCTTATGCAAGCACTTTAGAACAGAATGCACACATACATGAAGAAGCATGCATACAAAGCCTCCTTACACACACACACGCATACAGACACACTTACATACACCTGCCCTACCAAACACTGAAATCTATGATTTGCATGAGCACAGGGAGTTGTGCTGTTAGAACCTTTGGCTATTCAGGCCTTTAAATTGGTCCCAGTGAGATGTGAGAGCTCAGGCCACGGGGCCGACCTCTAACTCTCCACCTATGTGTCAAAGAATTAGTCTTGGTCAGCCCGATCAATGGCCCAACAGCAGCTAGAGACCCAGCTTCGATGTAGGGAGCCTCGTTGTAAAGCATTAGCAGGCCGATGACGATAATGGACAAGGCCATCTGCTTGGTGGTTGTCCTCCAAACCCAGGTTTGACTGTAGGGAAAATCTTTATGCATTTCACTGTTAAATCATCTTGGGAACTGATTCAGGAATCAGAATTGGCTCAACTGTTTTTTGTTGGGGTTTTTTTTGTTTCAAGGAGCATTGTCTCTTTTGGGAGACAATTAAATTGTAGATTCCATTAAAAATAACTTTATTTAAACCTCACTAAAGATGACACTAGTGAAAATACATTTGTAGCTCTTGTAAGATATCTACAAAAGTTATACAAGCTGAACTCAATGCAATATAAGAGACCATATGCACTGTATTGTGTTATGCTTAGAAGTGAGAGTCTACCTTTCTTCAGGCCTGTTGCTGAAATCCTGTAGACACTGATGAGTGTCCTGATGCTGCCACTTTTTGTCTGGGTATTGTTTATGACACATGGCTACTGCTGGGCTCCTTACTGCCTCCAAAGTCACCCGAGAACAGTGACAAGAATTCACGCCTGACTGCTGACAGACCTGATGGATGTTATATTTGGCCTGTCCACCTGACAAAAAATGAAGAGCATAACGACCTGCCAATCGGCTGAGGACACAACCAGGTCCAACACTGAACTAAACCGGGCTACCAGCCTTAGAGAACTCATGAAACACAGAGAGAAGGACGGAGTTGTGAGCCATGGGTGCGAGAGTAATGCTGGGGAAATGGTAAATGGACTGGTACTTATATAGCACTTTTCTACTCAGTTTCTGTGTACTCAAAGCGCTTTAACTACAGGCCACATTCACCCAGTCACACGTACATTCATACAGCACTTTTATCTACACTTAAGTGCTTGCTAACATTCACACACACTCACACTCCGATGAATGCATCGGGGGCAACGTGGGGTTCAGTATCTTGCCCAAGGATACTTTGGCATGCAGACTAGGGGAGCCAGGGATCGAACCACTGACCTTCCGATTAGTAGACGACTCGCTCTACCTCCTGAGCCACAGCCAAATGATTTGCACGTCACCTGCTAGATATTTTTGTCTTACCAAACTGTAATGAAGAACTGATCATTATTTTCTATAATTGTTTATGCTAAGAAGGAACAAAAAGTGCATTTGCTTTTGTCTATTTGTTTTATTGCCATAAGGATTGACATAAGGAACTACACTTATGGGCACAATTTACAAATATAAACTTGTAATTTATATTTAAAGGGATAATTTGAGGAATAAATGTGCCACACAACATAACTTTGAATTGTCATTAACAATTTATCATAGTTGCTGCACATCATAATACAGCCTTATCATACATATACGTCAAGAATATATAAGTGTAAGCATCTAAATCCAGTCAGTATGAAGCCCTCCATCAGTCATTAAATCTTTCTGAATGGAGTCTTCCCACCTCATTCCCACAGACTGATTTCTTGCCGGCTGCTGAGATGCCAGTACAGATGGACTGCATCGAGATGAGGCCAGCAGCAGTGTCTGTAGAGCTAAACTCTTGTTGAATTGTGCCAGCAAAGAACGGCACCACGTTGGGGCCTGGCCGATGTGGCGCTCGAGCCCTGGCAGAGAGAACAGGGGCCCGTCAACAGGCATGTTGACGGGAAACATAAAGCATTCACATGATAATGAGCAAGTGAAGACATGTCGCTCGCACTGCCTTGCTTTCTCTCCCTCAGATGCAGTACACGTTTTTACACAGAGGGGGCAAAACACACACACGCAAATTTACTGTACGCTGACACAAACACACACTCATGTAGTCACACAATTATGAGTGCTCCATCACAAACCCCTCAGTGTCTGGTGCAGAACGGCCTGATTGCTGGCCTCATCACCAAGGAGACCAGCATTAAGCGGGCGCCTGGCAGAGAGTGACTGGCATTTAGCATTTAGGACCCCACAAAGCTTTCAGGCTGGATATACAGGCCCTTTTCTCAATAAAGAGAGAGAGGGAGAGGGAGAGATTAGTCACATGGATGCAGGAGAAATAAAAAGAGTGAGAGAATGAAAAACAGTCTGACAATCACATTAAAGAGCAGAATGATTTTGTGAAAAAATAGCAATTGAGGTGGGGGGGGCAGGTTAGCAACATATAGAAGAGGGACAAACATGACTCGAGTGGGAAAGGCAGAAAAGGCATGAAAATAAACACGTCATTGAGGATGAGAAGCATAAAGGCGGGCAGGAGGTGAGAAAGAAAGATTTTTTTTCAGCTTTATACTGACAAGTGCTTTACAGCACAGACTAAATAACTGTTGAGAGTGATGCATCTAACATAAAGCATCTAAGCATTAAGAGGCGCATGTGTGATTTCAGCTGACGTCACAAACGAGGGAAGCTATTAATACTCATGCCCACCTGAGTCTCCACCAGGCTAGGGAGAGAAATGCAGTGCAAATTTCATTCACAACTCCCCGGGCTGGGAACAAAGACAGGAAATGAAAAGAGGAGAAATCAAGCATTTGGGTTATTGAGAGGCCTCCACCCTATTAACAGAAAGCAGAAGATCGAGAGATGGCACAAAGCAAATAAGGGTTAACAGGTTTAACAGAGGGGGGTGGTGAGCTCCAGATGTTTTTGAGCTGAGGGGAAAAGTGGAAAGGAGTGGAAAGGAGAGGAGAAATTAATTTTGCCATGAATTAAACAGATAACAGAAGGTGTATGAGGTCATCATATCAGCCCCACCACTGAATTAAACTTGCAGACCTACTCCATTATCATTTTTTATGCTTCCATGCCAGCAAAACCATATCTCTCATATGGCCTTAAGGGAATTCTTTCAAATTTGGCACTTGAACTCAAGGATGAAGTGATTAGATGTTGGTGGTCAAAAGTTAAAGTTCAGTGTGGCCTCACAAAGCTAATTACAATATAATTCTTCACTCCTATAAAGGTCAGAGGTCAAATCTCTGACAGACATGGACATGAACTGCAACTTGGCTGGTTGGTGAAGGCATACAAGCATGAGGTGGTAATTGCTTTTGCAACTGTTGTTTGTGAACTTGTTTTCCATTATTTGGATCTCTGCTTTTTTCCTCCTACTTCTGATGTCTGTTCCAAATGGAACTTCATTTCCATTTCGTCACAGTTCTTCAACCTCATTCTCATTTTCTTTTCTTTCTCTCTAGTCTCTTTTAGCCCCTATTTATAAAGTTCATCCAATGCACAGGAACCAACAGGTTTTCAAAACCATAATGAACATTATCACCAACAGAATGACAACTTATTCAAATAAAGCAACAAAATGTAACTATTCTATTCCAGACATCATTTCTGTGAAACTTCTAAAACCTTTACCAAATACTGTTGAAAACTGCATTATTTTATTGTCATAATGTGACAATGCTATTGTTGTTGAGGTCAGGCTAGATTTGGGTAAAATGTATCTTGTATAGGTTGGAACTCTGTTTTTTTCTTTTCTTTTTTCTTTTGATTACTGGACCTTTATTGTCATTATACGGTAATTAAACACTTGGTTGTGGTTTGGGAACAATCACCATGCTTTCAAAATGCCATCAACTGTCAGTTTATAATTGGACGCTACAGTCAGATGTTTTGTTGGCCCATTCATCTGCCCCAAACTTCTCCCTATATGAGCGCTGATGCTTTAGAATTGCTGCTGTGATACTTTAATTTAATGGAAGAAAAGTTGTTGTAGGGCACTGACTGAAACACCTGATGCTGTTGTTGCGGTCATAGAGTAAATGTTGCAAATTTATATTCTAGCAAGTCGGCTCTGTCTCCCAAAAATTACATTTCTAAACACTAAACTGCAATAGCAAAATACACTATACGGACAAAATTATTTGGCCTCACCTCTTAATCTTTGAACTCAGGTGTTTTCAGTCCCATTGCGAGTACTTCTGTTCATATAGTGCATGTTTTGAGGAAATAAAATTTTAATTAGATTAGATTAATTAGATTAAAATTAAAAACATTTTTTTAATGTAACATAATAAGAAAACTTTAACATTTTTGACAAATATTGCAAATACACTGATGCTGAACATATCACTTTTCCGGCAAAATATTTGATCTTGCGTTTCAAGATCATATTGCAGTGAGTATAGCAATTCTCAACTTTTTATAGCTAGGGAAAAAGAGTCAAAAGTTCCAAAATGTTGAGGGTGAACAATTTTGCAAGATCATTTCTAATAACATACTTTGTTTTCTTTGTCTGCTCTGGCAATATAATATCTGCTTATATGACATGGCACTTTTTTCCATGACTCTGTTAGGTTCCGTTTAAATATTGGAAATGTCAACAGCGTCTGAAAACATAGCAGCAGTGTGTTTTTGACGCCACATTCAAATCACATATCAGACACGGGATGCGAAGCGCAGTATCACTGAAAGGGCCTGCTTTTTGGACACACGCTATCCAGACAGAGCACCTGCTTCTGAGTCCCATGTTCTGCAAGAAAAAAGCACTCTGTTCCAAGAAAAAAAGAAAATCATCAATAATACTTGAAGCAATTACATTTCCTTCACCAGAACTGGCAAAACAAATTAGTACTATACAGAATAGTAGACAGGGTTGCAACATGCACTCATCCTGCATTGTCTGACTCTCTTCATCTATCCTGACTCCTGCTTCTCCTTCCTCACTGCTAGATTCAGCCTCAGATTGACTGTTAAACCAGGTGTGAAATCTGCCTATGTTGCTGATTTGTTCTCTTTACTCACCTAAAGTCAACTGGTCCCCAATTACTCTCACTTAAAATTCCTTAACAGTTTAGCTCTTAGCCCACTACCCCTATCCTCCCAGAGCCTGTGATGCTTTGATACCCAGCTATGAAACACTGTATCATATACGCCTCATGTCATCTGCAAGGCCAACTTACAGTATTAATTTTTCATCTTAATTCAAACAAGGATTAATTAAAAATGTAGTCATTTTTTTTCTCCCCTTGGTGCACAGCAGTGGCGTAATCTGTTACTGCTCTGGCTCTCCCATGCAACCTGCATTCATGAGTCTTTATCTAAAGAGTGTTTTACTGTAACAATGGTGAATAGAGTCTCATGTGGCTGTGCAGGCACACTGATGACAGTTTCAATGGGTCCTGCTATTCCACGCTATGCTCAATTTAACAAAGAGTAATTTTTTTTCCATTGTGCTCTAATACACAACACACATTTCCACGTCTCTCTCATCACCCAGTGGTACAGCAATAAAGAAAAGCTACATCTCTCTCTCTCTCTCTGTATCTGCCTCGCTCCATCTCAGTGCCAGTCCCAAAGCATTACTCAGCTCTATTCTGCTTATTTACAATGCACAAAAGAGGAAGAGCCAAACTCAGGCTATCGAAAATTACCAGAGTTGAATTCCAGTGTGGAAATCATTCTCTAAATAAGGAGAAATCTTTCAGGAACAGGACAATGCCCCGCCTTAATAAAGTACCCTCCAGCTGAGTACAATGGAGTCATTGATCATCTCATGTCATCGTTAAAATCCTGTGTTTCATCTCACAGCTTTAATAAAGGGAAAATGTCAACCGTTTACAGGCCAGAGAAGATGGATTACTTGATATTCTGCCATTGATTATGAGATATGTTTATGAAGAGTTAGACTGGGACTCACAGGCCCCTTTGAGGATGCTCTGTACTGCTGTCTCTGACTGAGCTTGCCTTTGTTCCACAGTGCAGTTTCTCACTGTATTAGTATTACATACAGCGATTCTCTATCATCTCACTCCCTCAGCCATCTTTACTGACATCACGTCACTGTAGAGCAATGACAGCGAACTGTAATTGCACATCATTGTTGCTTTGCCATAATTACAGTTGTGATAGTGCACAGGGAGAAAACGACTTAATAGTCTCTGGGTAATTACCCCAATTGACTAGATGGCAGCTAATTGGATTGTTTGACATTGTGTGAACGTGTACATCTTTGTCTCTGTGTATGTGTGTGTGTGTGTGTGTGTGTGTGTGTGTGTGTGTGTATGTATATGTGAGCACTTCACAAAAAACAAATAACCACACAACACTCCATTTGTGGGAACAGTAAGACATAGTCATATAATCACCCTTTCCAACCACTGGCATTACATACACATTCACAAATGAGTTTACTTAAGGAATCTATTTGAAATTGTTTCCAATTACTTTGGTCACATATTAATAATTGATTGACTATCACATATCATTGGTTCCTAGGGTATTTAATGGTTCCTAGGGTATTTAAAAGTAGAATGGGAGGAAAAGCCTTCAGCTTTCAGGCCCCTCTCCTATGGAACCAGCTCCCAGTTTGGATTCGGGAGACAGACACCCTCTCTACTTTTAAGATTAGGCTTAAAACTTTCCTTTTTGATAGAGTTTTTAGTTAGGGCTGGATCAGGTGACCCTGAACCATCCCTTAGTTAAGCTGCAATAGGCTTAGGCTGCTGGGGGCTTCCCATGATGCACTGAGCACTTCCTCTTCCTCACTTTCTTTCACTCTCCATGTGTTTATACACCATTTGCATTTAATCATTAGTTATTATTAAACTCTGTCTCTCTCCCATAG
>VUQI01060008.1:0-28104 GCA_015106735.1 Paratilapia polleni | reverse complement strand
GCTGTGTGATATTGTTAGATTGTGTCATTTCCTGTGTGGCAGCTTTTTTGTGCCATTTAGCCACAGCAATACTCTCAGATGCAGACTTAAAGGGAAATTACAGTGTTTTACAAATTACAAATACCTGATTTTCCCTTCAAGAAAACAAGTGGAGGGCTGTTTCAGAAATTGGGCTTTGTGAGGAGCAACAGACGGAAGCCCTTTCTAAGTGCCAAAGTGTGTTGGAGTGGGAGTCAGCTCAGTGTGCCCGTGGTCCCGGGGCGAAAAGCAGTCATCCGAGTGGATGAAGTGCAGGGCAGCCTGGTTGTAGCTCTGCAGGGCCTGCTGCTTCTCCTCGGCGCTGTAATACAGCGAGTGAGGGTGGACCTGCTGAATGTGCCTTTTAATAGTGCTGACCTTCAGTGTGGCCAGAGTGGCTCCACACACCATGCAGATCAGTCCATGCCTCCTACAGTCGTAATCCATCAAGTAATCCGTCCGCCAGCGCACCTGATAGTTCCTCCTCTGGTCCTTCCCGGGGTAATGACCATGACGAGAGGGTGTGGCTGTAACACTGCCATCCTTTGATTTGCCCCTGCCTCCGCTCACACCCTCCTCCTTTATCAGCACTTTGCTAGGTGTTCTGACATCAGGGGAGGTGTCCTCATTTGTCTCTCCTGTGGTACTGAGGATATCAGCTTCACTGGGGTTGATTTCTGCAGAAACAAATAATGAGTAACAAGAACAAGCCACACCCCTTTATCACAAGCTAGTATCTTTTCTTGTTGTACTGTATAGCTAGAGTGAACCAGCAGACCCACATATGGAATAGACTGGCATTTACACAGCACCTTTCTAGCCTTATTGACCGCTGAGTCAAGTGGTGTCTTTACGATAATTTGCTAATAAATTGACAATGTTTGTACACACCATGGGTGGCATTGTGGTGCAGAGGTTAGCACTGCTGCCCCACAGAGACAAGGTTCCTGGTTTGAACTTGCTGGGGCCTTTCAGTGTGGAGTTTGCATGTTCTCCCTGTGCCTGTGTCGGTTTCCTCTGGCTGCTCCTGCTTTGTCCCACAGTCCAAAGACATGTGTGTTAGGTTAATTGGTGATTCTAAGTTGGCAGTGGATGTGAGGTACATAAAGTGCTTTAAGTGTATAGAATAAAGTGCTGTATGAATGTATTGTTAAAATGTGACTTGTAGTCTAAAGCCCTTTGAATGGTCAGTAAGACTAGAAAACCACTATATACAGTAAGAGAAGAGAACATTGCTGGAGAGTTAAAGAGTGACACCATCATTTTCCTTTTTCATTAAAACTCTAACAGAACCATGTCCCTGACAGATGTCACATGGCTTATTAGATGTATTTCCTACATTAGCTAGCTTACTAACTACATTGCTACTATTAGCACTAGAATCTCATTGGAATTGTTTACATGCCGTATCAGTTGGGATCATTTAGTATTGGCTGAGCTCTATTTATATCTGCAATATGTCCAGATTTGTATGCACAAATGTGGGTTTTCTCAGGCTAAACAACCAGGTTCACATGCAAAAAAGAACAGCAGCCCACTGGTACAAACTCAGTTTTGTGTTCAGGTTTGGACTCTAGCAGAAATTCATCAATAAATGCACAAATAATCAGTCAGAGTGGCAGAGTTTCAACAGCCAGACCAAGTAAAGAATGAAAAAAAAAAAAACATATAATGTAATCTAATATTTCTTGCAAATGATTCACTTTATCAAAGCCTACAAAGAAAGTTGTACCTCAACAATCCATGCTGGCCCTTTCTTAATGCAGCATGTTGGACTAATACAGAAGCTCCGAGAGCTACTACTGCTCTGCTCACGTGCTGCTCATGCTTTGTGTTCTATGTAGACAAAGAGATTTTTCTCAAGAAAAAAATCTCAAGAACAAAACAGAAGCAACCACAGCCGTATGGTGAATTTTGAGTTATTGATAGCATACAGCTTTTGAGCCTATTTGAGTTGGAATGTGTTGCATTCCACTCACAATTCTCACTCTGGAGATGTGACCAAAGGGTGGATGTAAATCTGAAGGACGTGTTAGCAGCAAAATAACACAGGAACAAATCTAAGAACAGCAAAACTGGCTTACAAAACAAGAAAAAGAAGAAACGAACAAGGTTTCTAAAAGAGGCCTCTCTGCAGTTGATATTGTAAAAGAGCACTACTAACAAGTCTGACAGTGACACGTAACAGTGGCTAAAAGCTACTCACCATCTTGTATTTGCGAGCCTTCACTAGGACAGTCTTTGGTCCAGGCTGCAGCCATGGCTTCCCTTTCTTGTCGGCTCAGGGTTGTGGTCTCGGGGTGACATTCCTGGATGTGACGGCGGAAGCTGCTGACCTTGGTTTCGTACAGGACCTGAGAACACACCATGCAGAATGTGCCCTGGCCCTGAGGCCCGTAGGCCACCAGGTAGTCGAGGCGTAGCCGCCACGGGTCGCCCCCACGTAACCTCCTCTTCTTAGGCTGCCGGAGGGGCTGGGGACCCTGCTGCGGAGCTCCGACACCACCATCCTCACCAATAAGACAAGTGTCCTGAGTTAAAGTGCCATCACCTTCTGGGTACAAGTCAGTGTTGATCTGGATGGTCTCCACGTCCTCAGAGAAGAGGTCCACAGCGCCATCTTTGGTGTTGGTCTCTGATTTGCTTGAGTGTTCTGATTCTTCTGGTACAGGGCAGAGAAACATCCATACAACAATTCTAGTGTCAAACAGGCCATTTATTCCGTACCGTCTTTTTCACACACACTGCAGCTTCGTCAGTCTGTTCAAATGACAGCATTCAGTCATTCATGCATAGGTCACTTTTACCTTAATGTTCCTCACAGCTTCATTCAGACAGAAACACAATGGAGAGAACAAACCACACTTCTGGCACAGCATCACACACTGTGAGGAAATCTGACACTAAATCAAGTGACATATCATGCTTGAGTTTCTTACCTTGGTGTCTGTGTTTTGATAGTTAATTTGATCATTAGAGAGTATGTGTAGTTGTTACGCATGCCTCTGTGCCATCCACTTATTGTTATTTTCCTGTCATCCTTACTAACCTGCTCTCTCTCTCCCTCTCTGGTTCACCAGACTGGCTGTGGAGGCTCAGCTGCATGCATAGAAAGCCAGAGAAGCTGGAGTGTTGGGTCTCTGACTCTCCCCTCCATCAGCACCATCTCTGCAGTTTTTTTTATAATGAGTTGAGTTGGGAGTTACTGACATTACTGAAAAATGATCTCACTCAGTATTTATCTGCCTATGAGATTTAATTGCTCATTAATTGACGATGCTGGAATGCCATTCCGGATCATTGTGACCCACTTTAACTGCTGACTACAGATAATATTACTGATAGAACACAGTAAGTCCTACACTTAGTACTCATAGTCTGTGGTCAAGAGTCTGCACTGAAGGATTCTGGAGGGAGAGGGGATGTCCAAACTGCTCGGCCCTGTCTGTTACCATGGTAATGCTGACCTAGATAAGCAGTGATAAAAAGGGTCGATGGCCTACGGAGTTGTGCTTGTGATAGTTATACATTACAAGGTCAGACTGATGAGTGACAAATGATAAGATGAATTAATCAGTCTCTACAATACCTATTGCTGTTTTAGCTTGTGGGAACCAAACCAATCAGGATCAAACTCTGCATTTTCCTTAACACCGTGAGCGCATTTTGTTTGTGAGTGTGTGAGGTGCTTGTGCCTTCAGTTCTCACCATGAGTCTGAGCCCAGGCCTGCAGGATGCAGTGTTTCTCCTCAGAGCTGTAGACCAGTGAGTTAGGGTGGGTGTCCAGCAGGTGGCTCTTTACGTGGTCCAGGTGAAGTGAGGGCAGCACTGCTCCACACACCATGCACACAAGCCGACCAGCTTCAGACTCATACTCCATCAAGAACTCCTGACGGAACCAGGCATGCAGCGAGTCGTTCAGGTAGCGTTCCAGGATCTGTGCTGATGGTTCGGGCAAGTCCTGCTCCTCCTCTTTGGGCTGTGGGGCTTCACCCTCCACAGAGCAGGGAGACAGACTGATGGGTTGTTGTGTCTGCTCCTGGGCTGTCACAGGGTCTGCAGATTTTACTTATGGTTGAGACAATAGCTATTATTAACAAACAAACCAAAACTATGCAAAAAGATACAACTGGCAGGCAGAATTACAGCAATGATCACAACAATCCTCTGAAATCTAAATGCAAGTAATCGGTGTGGGTCTGGTTCTGAAGCACCTGCCTTGCTTACTGGTAGTGGTATGAGGTGTTGGAGGTTAGCAAAGGGCCTAAAGGAAAACCTTACAAACCTACAAACATAATGGAAAATGGAAAGAAATGAGCAACCTTTTTTAACTTTAGCTGTGAAAGTGTGTGAAAGAAAACTGATGTATAACACTGCATGAGCTTTGTTTCCAACAAATAGGTAACTTCAGGTGTATATATGTTGGACACATTATTCTTGGATGGATATATTTAGACAGTTGGATATAGTATCCCCAATCAGCCTTGCTGCCATTTTGTCCCAGAGGCAATGAAAAAAGTCCCCCGTGGCCCCAAAGCATTGTTCCTACAGACGACCATTCTGAAAGAGACACCACCAGCTGAAAACAAGGTCTGTTTTACTCTTTTTTTTCCTGAATCAGTGGAAGTTTTATATTTGTAAAACTTTCCCAGCATCTAGAAAATTGATATTACTATTTTTTTGAAGTCATCACAATGTTAAATCTATGGGCTGAGTGAGAACTGTGGGCCGGGCCATGTACAGTGCTGCCACACAATGTGGAAGCAAACCTGAAAGCTTTTTTTGGCTGATGTGCTAGATGAGCAATTTTTATTAGAGTGAGCTTGAGCTATTTCTGATGGAAAGAGTAACAAATGTTTTGCAGCATTTTACCTTCTTTATACAGAATATGAAAAGACTTTTTAAAAATATTTAAATACCACAGTCTGTGATTCCTGCCTTGCCTTCATCCCTGAATGTACAAGCACATTTATTGTACAGTTTTCTGCCGCCTCCTGTCAATCGTGGAAATAGTGTGAACCCATGGTCACGCTTTCTTGGTGGGACAGGGTTATGTCTGGGGTCATGTCAGTTTTTTTAATTGTTTAAATTCTGGCTATAGTCCTGTTTTATTATGTGGACACAGAGGTTCCACTAGCACTACCTTTAAAGTCTCAGTGCAGTCAAAATCCCAGCCCTCATGATTATTTTGAGGAAGCAGAGAGGGTCGTCTAACCACAGGATTGGTGGTTCAACTCCTCCTGTTCACCTTTCAAACTGTTCTTGGATGGCGGTCCCACTATCATTGGTGTGTGAGTGTGTTAACTGTAAAGCACTTTGTCTGTTAAGGTAAAAAAAAAAAAAAAAAGTGCTATATTCTAAGTGCAGTCTGTTTACCATGTCAGATGTCCCCAAAATGAATGCAGCATTATAACAACTGCATATTTTTTTAACTGGAAAAAAAACATTAATACTTACAGGGAATTTGCAGTATTGTACTCACATTTTTTAAAATGATTTTGTTCTGTGAATTTTGTCTCTGTAATATTAAATATCCAACATAGACCTTCAAACAGTTCCAATCCCAAACATGCCATCATCCTCTCCTCACACACCACCATCCCATGATATAAACTCATACTGCCACCAAGTGTGAGTTTGAGAAAACTCCTAGCTAAGCCAATCTATGGTGGAGTCCTACCAGCAGCATGTTGGCCCGAGTGCCTTGTGTCCTCTTCTCCCTGAGATAAAGGTCCAGCAGCAGAGCTGTATGACCTCTGACCTCCCCCCAGACTCAGGTGGCTCTCCCACCCTGAGCGGATCACCTCCTTATCGGCAGCGCTCCACAGCAGGGAGTCTGGGTGCTTCTGTCTGATGTGCCTCTTGATGGTGCTGAGCTTCAGAGTGGCCAACGAGCTGCCGCACACCATGCAGATCATGCCATGCCTCTGGGGGTCAAAGTCCATCAGGTACTCGCTGCGCCAGTACTCGTGGTAGTACCGGCGGTGGTCACGGCCTGGAATCCGGCTCAGGCCTGGACGTGAGGCTCTCTGGACCCTGGGTTTGCATCCAGAGGGCCCGGGGGCCAGGGAAAGGAGAAGCGGGTGATCTGGACCCTCTGTGATGCTCCAATAGCTGGTGCCTGGTGATCTGACAGGTGCGACCACGCCACTCTCTGATTCCACCTCACCGTGGCCATTGGCAAGAAGGTTGTCTTTAAAAAGGGACAAGAGAGAGTACAAATCAGACTAGCATGTTTTTTTGTTAACTACAAATCTTTAAGACACATGTGCAGGCCTCATTAGTAGAGACATCCAATCCTACAGTTTCTCTTGTAATGCCAGTTCTCATAGATGGACTCCTTGTTTTGGTCAATATGATAGATGGACTGGTACTTATATAGCACTTTTCTACTCAGTTTTTGGGTACTCAAAGCACTTTATACTACATGCCTCATTCACACAGCACTTTTTTTTATCTATACTTGAGCACCAACTAACATTCACACACACTCCAATGAATGCATCTTGCCCAAGGATACTTTGGCATGCAGACTAGGGGAGCCAGAGATCGAACCACTGACCTTATAATTAATAGACAACCCACTCTACTGCCTGAGGCACAGCCGCCCCAATGCGCTCTTTATTTCATAGTATTATATTAAACACAGTGATCAGGTCTTTGTTACCTCCTTTCTACCAACACAACCCATTGTTCTACTTCTGGTGCTGGTGCTGGCTCAGAGTTGGTTCAACATAAAAAACTACTTTTCCATAGAGCCATGCCATTGCATCACTGTATATGCTACATATGTCTCTTCTTTCCCAGTGACACTAGTTATATTGGTAAGTGAAACAATGGTAATGTTAGAGAGTAGTATGCCAACATTTGCTATTAATCATAATAGGCTAGCTAGTGACTGGTCAACGAACATGAACCAAGCAAGCACAGCTACTAATTTCACAAATCAAAGTCACATTCATAACATTTCTTAACGTGGGCTCAGGAGGTAGAGCGGGTCATCGACTAATCGGAAAGTCAGTGGTTCAATCCCTGGCTCCCCTAGTCTGCACGTCAAAGTGTCCTTGGGCAAGATACTGATCCCCACATTGCCCCTAATGTGTTCATTGGAGTGTGAGTGCGTGCGTGAATGTTAGCTTAAAAAAAAAAAAAAAGGCGCTAAAGTATAGATAAAAGTGCTGTCTGTGTGTGTGTGTGTGTGTCATGTAGTACAAAGTGCTACATAAGTACCAGTCCACATCAGTTGGTCTTATCAATAATCTTGTCTTCATACCCTGAAGCAAGAGGTTCTTGACAGAGCAAACTGATATCGATACAGGTATAGGTGCACTCTGACTCCATTGTTCCAGTTCTCTCTCTCAGCAGTGTCTGCAGCACCTGTAGGAGAGTAGCTGGTGGTGCAGTGTCTTCACATTGCTAATGCAGTGAAAAAGAAAATTTTTATACGACTCTATGCAGTCCTGTGAAAACTAAGTACACCCTTATTGCTTCCATTGGGATTAAGAGGGTAAGCAGCAGCCAGTGGTGCTGCTAATCGAATGCACTTGATTGACTGATCATCAGCAAGTGTGAGCACCTCTATCTGGAGCATTTAGCTGTGTGCTAACACAATGCCACAATCCTCCCAGGAGTGGACGACCTAGCAAATTCACCTCAAGGTCAAACTGTGCAACACTCAGAGAAACTGCAAAAAACCCAAGAGCTCCATCTCAGACTCGACAGGCCTCAGTTAGCATGTTAAATGTTGAAGTTCATGAGAGTACAGTTAGAAAAAGACTGAACAAGTACAGCTTGTTTGGACGGGCTGTCAGGAGGAAAGAACATGGCAGCACAGCTTAGGTTTCTAAAGCTGCATCTGAACAAACCACAACACTTCTGCAACAATGTCCTTTGGACTGACGAGACTAAAGTGGAGATGTTTGTCCATAACACACAGCGCTATGTTTGGAGAAAACCAAACACAGCACATCAGCACCAACACCTCATACCAGCTGTCCAGGTGGTATAAACGTTTGGATTGTAGAACTGAGGCACAAAAGGCAAGATGATGACGTGATCAGGAAGGACTATCCTTTACTTGGATGAATGCCCCGTTATTCAACCACTTTTCCTTGTGTAAGTCATCAGCCCAGGCACCTTGCAGTCATTGAGTCAACCATGAACTCTTCTGTATACCAAAGTATTCTAGAGTCAAATGTGAGGCCGTCTGACTGACAGCTAAAGATGAAACTGGGTCATGCAACAGGACAATGATCCCAGGCATAGCGGCAAATCTACAACAGAATGGCTGAAAAAAAAAAAGCATCAAGGTATTGCAATGGCCCAGTCACAGTCCAGACCTCAACCTGATTGAAATGCTGTGGTGGCAGTGTTTATGCACAGCTTAAGAGAGCTGTGCATAAATGAATGCCTGCAAACCTCAAGGAACTGAAGCAATGTTGTAAAGAAGAGAGGCCCAAAATTCCTCCACAATGATCTGAGAGTCTGATAAAGTCACACCATTACTTCAAGTTATTGCTGCTAAAGATGGTTCTACAATGTACTGAATCATGAGGTGTACTTAATTTTAAAAGAAGGTTTTTCACAGGACTCTATGCAGTCCTGTGAAAAACCTTCTTTTTCACTTGACTGTAAGTTTGTACTTTGCTGATTGCAAGATACATTGCTGGAAAGTTCATAAAGAATGAACGTTTGAATGAATGTTTTCCTTTTAGTAAAAATCGAACATACTGTATACAAAGAATATCAGCCGATACACCTGTTTCTAAATATTTTTCCTCCCTAAAAATCTGTATCCACCCCAAAAATCCAGTATCGGTGTAGCTGTGGTTCTTGATTGTAGACCAAGAAAATGTTTTTGCTGCTCTCAAACCCTTTTCTTTTTGGAAATGAATGGGCTGGCATTCATATAGTGCTTCTCTAGTTTTGCTGACCACTCAAAGTGTTGTAGACTAGATTAGGCCACGGCTGTAAATCGACCCTTGATGGACCTGTGGACCCAAAAGTGTGAGCTAACATGAAGTAACATCATTAGGTATTTGCAGAAGGTTCATACGTTTGTTAATGCTTTTTGTTTACCAAGAGTTTAAATTGTAAAATTCCCTAGTGCACATATGGTTGAGAATTCTTAAAAACTACATAAAATCAAAAACAAAATACGGCTGGCAAAGACAAATGATAACGCTGATATTCGCCCCAATATCAGTCAAACTATGCCATAAAAAAACAGTGTAATTTCCATAAATATGGAAGTAGCACTAGAGTTAAGTAAAGTTCATTTTCTTTTCATAGAAAGGCTGTACACACAGGTCTATGTGGAAAAGGATTTTAGATTTTGATCTCGGTGAGGCTTGGTATCATTTAAACTAACGTAATTTAAGTAAATTATTAATTAAGTCTAAACTAGGGAGAGATGTCTGTCAGGCTAGAAATGCTGGCCTCTTGGTGACTGACAGCCTGAGCTTTAAATTTCCAGGTGAAGTCCTGGCATTGTCATTCTTTATCAAACACAGCGTGCTTACAGAGCTTTTAGCGGTCAGCTCGGATCTTATATGATAGAATTTAACTGTCTTTTTTTTTATCTGATGTGAGGCGTTTATTCCGGTCACTTTATTGATAGGTCTGAGGCGGCCTGTACCTCCACTAGGTGTCAGCAGTGTGCCTGCCTGCCTGCCTGCGTGCAGTTGAGCCTTTGTTTATAGGAGCCACAGAGACGGAGGGGCCATGCTGCTCCATGGCTTTGTCCCTGACACGGATTAACTGGCTGCCTGACAATGGCTGTGTCTCTGACAGCCACGCAGACCCACTTAGCTGTGGGACAAAAACAAGAACATTAACACTAGTTTTTTCTTTACCTCCCAAGTCGCTCTCCTCTTGCGTGGCTTCCTCCTGCCCGCTTATTATTAATGAGAGCAGCTCCGGCTGATCGGCACAGCGGAGGTCCACGGGCTCGCTCTCCCCCGCTCCCTTCTCTTCCATCACTGGCTTGCTGCTGCTGCTGCTGCTTTAGTGGTGGCTGGCGGTCCTCCTTCCTTCACTGGGTCGTGTCGCCGTAGCGGGGCATGTCACCCTCACAACAACATGTTCACGCCGCTCCGCGGCGTTCGACACGCATCTGCCAGGCGCTCTATAACGAGCCCATCGCCGAGGAGCCCGTGCTCTCCGCTGTCCCCCCACGCGCCCCGCACGGGAGCCAAGTTAACTTTTCATAGAATCACACAATCATCTATTCCACCGGCGAAAAGGGCCGCTGCTCCGCGGTGCTCGGCTGGAAGCGCCTCAGCATAGGCCTCCACTCATGAATTTTAAGGCTCTTGCTTGTCTTCAGGGTGGGGAGCCGGACTAGGGGCCCCTGGGGCTCCTTAAGGGGCTCCTGGGTAAATTTAAAGAGACAGTAGCAGCGCCGATGATGCACACCCACCCCGGGGGGGCAGAGGGAGCAGCAGGCGCTAATAATGATAAGCTGCTACTACTGCTGTTGTCCCACAAGCATGACATGAAGGCAGAGCACTGCTTAAACGCGAGGCGGTGAATCAGGGCCCCACGAGCGCCAGCTCCCGGTGCTTTGTGAGGGGACCGCACGTGACATTATCATGTGTAAGGTTCTGTCATATATAAACTGTCTAGATTTTGGCTCGATACAGCATAACAAGCCGCTTATCTCGATCTGAAATGAACATTTCTTTTCAATATTAATTATTTTCTTCTTGATTAATGAATGATGGTGTCTAAGCTGACATATTCCGAATGAAAACCCACTAAGACCAGCACCACAGCAAGAGAAGCAGCACGTTGGAACACTGAAATACTTTTCTCAAAAATAGCTAATTAATGATCTTACTTGTCACTAAATAGTATTCAGCTAATATTAATACTATTAAAAGGAAAAATGCTCCATTATTTTGGTAGGCCATACCTCAGTTACTTTCCAAGTCCTCTGGAACACAAAGATTTACAAAGACTTAATAAATGTGTCCAATCAGTAGCTTCTAGATATAATCACACTGTGATGATTTTTTTCTGAAAAAATCATCACAGTGTGATTATATGTCAATAATAATGAAATAAGAACCTTATTTCATTGGGTCGTGGACCTACTCCGCCCTAAGATTTAGAAAGAAGACTTTACACTTTTGATAGGCCTATTTCTGTTCGTCAAGCCCCCTCTGTAGTGATGCTCATTTGGTCGATGTGTATAAATCAGAAGCTAAAGTGTATTTCTGCGCTTGAAGCGTGTGCACGTCAATTGAGGTCATGTGTAGAAACAGCCAATAAATCAATGGACCTTTGTGCAGCTGTTCCAACTCGGAACAGCTTTGTGGGACCTCTATATCCCGGTACACATTTCCTTTGGACCGGTTAGGAAATGTGTGTCCTGTCCTCCTGTGTGGTTTAGTCAGTCAGACGGACTGTGGGACTGGAGACAGGTTTGTAAATTTCTTTTTAATGCTTCTGAATGAATGGATATGGCACGGAATGGAAAGGAGGGGGCGTTGTACACGGCTGTCTCTATGTATACACACACGCAGCGAGCATCCCACATCCTGGTACTTTTCAGCGTTGTCAAGGCAGCCTGAGCACGGCTGGCTGGCGGAAAGTAGCTGCAGTGTCCTGGCAGAAAATCTGTCCAAAAACGTCCCCCAAAAGTGTCCCGGAAAGTTAGGTGGAACTGAAAGGTAACGGATGTGCATGTTTTTGTCGCTCGTGCTTCCAGGCGCGCTGCTTTGCAGCTCTAATTTGCGCCTCTCCTCGCGTCTTTTACACTCAGACAGGCGCCAGTCCGCGAGGACAAGAGCAGGAAGATGTTGTCCATTGTGCCGCTGAGAGAGACAGCGATTCAGGCACCATTTCCGCCCCAATGCGGCCGTTTGTTCACATTCGTTCTGTGTGTTTTGCTAACGCTTCTTCGGCCTGGCGGCGTTTCGAATGAAACACACTGAGAATAAAGAAGAAAAATGGCTCTCGACAGATAGACTTTGTGATAGAGAGGGACAGCTTTAAAGGGACAGCGACACGCTGTTTTCTTCCTGCTTTCTGGAGCCAAAACATTCCCACACACGACGGCTTTATTTCATTTATTTCATAGTTATCTCTTGAAATCTAACATTGAAACACGACCCAAGGTGTAATGTGTTTCACGTGGGAGTCTGTACAGATGTTGTGACAGAGGAGGTGGGCGTTGTGCTCGTGTGCATTGTCTCGATTTGCACTGAATCCTGCTGGAGTGAGTGCAGATAGATTAAGGACGTCAGTGCTCCGCTGTGTTCACCTCAGTCTGTGTAGTTTTAGTTGATCAGAAAGCACAGAACTCTGTTTAAAAGACAAATGAGTTTGGATTGAACTCATCTGGTAAATAAGTAACTTATAAACTGATAGTTATACATTTTAGTATATAGTTACTTGACTCATTAATAGTATTTTCCACAGTCATTAGTAATATTCTAATTTCCCCATGTCGTTATTTTGTGTAATAGAAAGGAATTATTGTATGTGTATTACATTACATACATACAAATTTCTGTACAATATTCCACTTGTTAATGAATACCAGTTAAGTTATTGTGATTTTTTTTAATAAAGGTTTCATTACTGATCAGTGAGCCCATCCTCATACTGATGGCACCAAATACTGCATCTGAGCTTCACAATGCACCTTTCGCTACCAGAGTCAAACTGGTCTAAATCCCAACTTGTCATATATGGAAGCTTAGGATGGACATCCTGGTGCCACAGTTAGGCAAACTGGGTACCCGTAAGCACAGTTTTTCTGTGTGCAGGGGTAATGTTTTGAAGGGTTGTATTTTGACCCACACCAGAATTATTTCCTAAACCTATCCAGGCCACCACACCTGCCTACATATATACTCTTTAAAACAACTATTACAAACATCAGTTTCAAGTTTAGAACAGCAGTCAAATAAAGCTACACATTACTTATTAAATCATGTAGTAAACAATATGAATTATTTCATTGTTTGTTATCAGCAAACAACTTGTGTTTTGTTATTTCTTAATGATGATTATTACAAAGTATTATCTAGTATTTAGGATCTTTTCATCATTCAAATATTGGATCTTAATTCCAGGTTTATTGCAAAGATTGTTTTCTGTTCCTCAGGACACCTGCACACCAATGTGATGTCTAAAAGCTATGACAGCTGCTCAGCAGCATCATATAGAGGAAACCATGCAGTTAACCACAGTGAGGATCCTGGACTGAGGGGCTGACAAGGAAAGAGCCAGCCATTACTGATTGATGAGAACTGATGGGCTGGCCAACCTGGCAATAGTATGCCAACTGCAAAAGGTAAAGGTGGCTCAATGTCCCACCGCTACCGGCCAGCCTCGGAGTACGATGATGCCACGCTTGCCCTAAAGAGAGAGTACTGGAGAAACAAGAAGCGAGAGCAGAGGGCCCGTCTGTCAGAGCGGAGAGGAAGGCCAAAACACAACAACAACAGCCGAGGGGAAAAACGGCTAAATGCCCCTGCAGAGGAGAACTCCACTTTGTCCCAGACCTCAGGTGCTTCGTCTTCTCCTTTGCAGAGTAATGATGATTCATACGATTCTGTGTCAAAGCATGGAAATACACTTGGGGATGGTTCACTTGAAACCACCGAAAGCCAAAAGAAGAAGTGGCTCCAGACAATAAAACTTAAAAAGCTTCTGCCTCAGTTGCCAGCGTCGTGTTCCTTCTCAGCCAAAGTAGCTGGCTGCGACACAGTCACAGGTAAATGTCAGACAGCTAGGGATACTCTGCACAGAGCCATTTCCTCACCCACATCCAGTGGAACCCAGCTGAACACCATATCCTCAGTGCCTCCAATCAGAGTGACCACAATAACCAATGGCAGCTCCACTAAAACAGCACCTCAGCCATGTGTGTCTATGCAGGGCGCATCTGTCCCCAAAAGCCAACATAAGGCACAAGTTGTATTACCCATTCAGTCCAAAGTCTTACCCACAGGTCTGATTCTTGTATCTTCTCCATGTGGCCCCATTTCTATTAAAGCAGAGAGCAAAACAGCCATCATCACAACACCTCAAAGTGGAACAAAGAGTGCCTCGGTCACCACACCAAGGGCTAAAGGTGTTGGTAACACACAACCTTCTCTGGAGTCCGATGAGGAAAGAGCAGCCAAGCGCCGAGAGCAGTGGCGGATCAAAAAGCGAGAGCAGCGAGCAAAGCTGGCAGCTCGGTTAGCTAAAGAGAGAGGGAGGACACAGGGTGCAGAGATGACGTTTCAGAGGCTAACGCCACAGAAAACGGGACTCGTGGGAGGCATGGTTCTTCCATCACAGTCATTTTTGAGAGGAGCAGGCCAGAAGCAGTGTCATACACGGGTCAAAACATCATTTGCATCAGCCAAAGGTGAAAATAATAAACTGCAAAGTGGGGCAGCAACTGTACCTATGACTACCCAGCAAACATCTGATGCTACAACTGTAAAAAAGCCAGCAGACTCTCAGAAAAAGCTTCCAGGTTATGTTCATCTTTACAGTGTTACACGGGGGATTGCGAGATGTAAAACACCTAGACAAAAGTTCATCGAAGCACAGAAGAATTTCATGAATCAGAGAGGCCTACGATGCAGATCCCCAATGCTGGCTTCAGCTTTTGGTACCAGAAGTATGCCCAAAATCAACCCCAACGACACACCTGAGCAGATAATAGCCAAACGGAGAGAGTACTGGCGGATCAAAAAGCGCGAACAGCGAGCTAAGCTGTCCATGGAGGTGAAGGCTCGGTTGAAAGAGAGAGACTCTCTGATGAGGAGAGTGAAACGTTACCAGAAAATCCTCGAGGAGATGAGGAAGACCAGAGCGCTGACGCACTCGACAGGAAGTGCCCTCACCCACGCCTCAGAGACCATCGGAGGATTCATCAAAGAGGACGGTACGCTGACTGCTAATATCCCTCAGAGTTCTACAGATTCCAACATAGCAGAAGACAAAAGTGAAGAAGAGCTTCACGTAGTTTCCACAAACACTCCTTTGACACAACAGCAGCATCAGCCTGATGCTAAACTGAGAGGTATTGCTCCCATCAGGATAAACCGGCCTCCCCCTCCACTTTGCTTAGCTCAGGTGAAAGTCTCTATTCCTCTTCCTGGACAGCTGGTCAACAAACCGCCACGACTACTGACAGTTAGACCACAGACTCAGCTTGAAAGCACAACTATGCCTAATTCGCACTCATTAGCAATCCAAACTGAGGGTCAGCTCACACTTACTCATCCTCAGAGCCCTCAAAATGCAGCTTCTGAAGGATCAACAGCAGGTTCAAACCTTGGCGGTTGTGTCATGAAAATGAGCATCTCAAGCAGTGCACCATCACTGTCAGCACTGTCTCTGGATACGGGGGTGACAGAGGAGGAGAGGATGGCAAAGAAGAGGGAGTACTGGAGGATAAAGAAACGTGAGCAGAGAGCAGCTCGTGCTGTCCGACTGAGACAGGGTGTTTTACATGCTAGGGCCAATGCAGCCTTACAAAGGAGGAAGGCTCAGAAGCAGGTGTTAGTAACCACTGTGCTGCAAAGCAGAAGTCTCACTGACTATACAGGAAATGCACAACCTCTCCCCAACAACAGCGCGCCTTTTCTGCCACATGCAAATGAGATGAAACAGGAGAGTGAGTCCATGCCAGCAGCTGACCTAAATTCTCAACCAGAACAAGCCATCTGTCCAGATATCAAACCCCCTACTTCCCCACCTCCAGCGCTTCAGCCGGAGTCTGAACCAGCTGTGAGCGCAGACAGCCAAGCTACCACTCTGCTAGCTGTGGCCTCTATGAAGAAGCTCCTGGAGGAATCTCTCAGCACAGTGACAGAATGTAAAAGTGAGCAGAATTGCATTAAAATTGAGACAACAGAAGAGGCGTCACACCAAGACATGAAGCCAAATTTACCTCAGCACTGTTTTGGAAAGGATGACATAGCTCCAATTGCTGCTGACTTCACTTTGCAGATAAAAAGCTGGCAGCCAGATAGCAAGGTTTCTGTAAAGGCAGGTTTAAAAAGGCCTCAACTCAAGAACTCAACACAGATGAGTGAGACACTTCCACCTCTTCCTACCTCCAGTGAGGTAGTTGTACATCCTGCCTGTGAGCACTCATCCCAGACCCCTTTGAGCTACACAGTAAATGCCTCCATGGAAGCACCACGCAGAACCCAGAGGCTTTGCACTAAAAAAGCAGGCTATAAAACCTGCTGCTCCCCAGAGCCACCAAAGCTGCATCACATCACAGCTGCGGCCCTGGATAAGCTACAACCACAGCAGCAACAGTGTGAACAACAGTATCAGGCACGAGAACAGAACAGCTGCTCAGAATCAACACAAAGGTACAACAGTGTGGTGACGGAGCAAGGCAGTTTGACCAGCTTGCAAAGGAAGAGGGAGTACTGGAAATTGATGAAGAGGCAGCAGAGGGCCAAGTTAAAGGCCAGGCAGAAAGGCAGAGAGGGGGAGTCCAGCAGCCGGCTCTCTCCCAGAAACATGCAGGTGAAGTAACACATAGGAATTCATTTTCTGCCACGTGTGAAATTTAGGTGCTGATACATGGTGTTGGTGTGTAACAAATCGCTAATATTGAACATGTTTGATACTGCGTTGTATCACACTGGTTTCATTGCTCCTGATGTTTTTGTAGAATTTCAGCTTTGCATCATCATCATCATCATCATCATCATCATCATCATCATCATCATCATCATCATCAGATTAGTCTTAAAGTATGGCTGTTTTTACAAAAAGAGTCTTAACTCCAATCCTAACCCTAACCCATGCAGTGCTCCAAAATTTTTAACCTGAGCCTTCTGTGTTCAGGATATGAACATGGCTGAAATTAAACACTTAAACTGTGAGGTTTTCTTTTCAATAAAGAAGACAGCATCCATTTCTCTTGTCAGTCACCCCTTGTCCTCACCCCTTTAACCACATGACCAACAACCATATTTTTTACCTTGTTACCTGAGCTCCATTTGATGATAGCAAAGACAACGAGCTTGGCTAAGACTATTGAAATGTGTTGCTGAGTGCTCCCAGTTTAACCAGTCTTTCTAACTGGTGCAGCTTTAGTTTGTATTTAACCCAAGGAACATTTTGGCTCTCAGATAGATGTAAGAAAGTTATTGAGTATTTTATTAACATGTGAACATAGTGGCTATCTAAAAGAGAGGGTCTGACTTTAGCTCTCTATGTAAAGAGCCCATTTTTTTCAGTGTGTCAGATACTTGAGTTTCTGTATGTATAAATAATAGGTTTCTGTTGCTGACTCAGCCGGTGTCCAGTCCAGCTGAAACCTGAATCATTGCACTGCAAACAACTCTTAGGCATTTTATATTTGAACAGCAAAAACAGAGAGTAGAATGTCTGAATGGAGTCCATTAAAAACTAGGAGCAAACACACACACTATGTGCTTGTTCCCTGACGTGTGTCTCACTTTCTGAAAACTCCTTTGTTCAAGTCATATTGTCTTCTTTCAGGCCCCAGGGCTCGTTATTATCAACAGACTTAAAGGGGTGAGTCCTCCAGCAAAACGAGCCCTTCAGCCCAAACCCTCTGTCACTTCTCTGGACTCAGTGACCAGCATCCCTACAGTCCTGGTTGTTAGCCAAACAACATGTAATGCTGAACAGTCAGCATGCACGCTCCAGGTCAGACTGCCCATCACCAGCAGAGAGCAGAGCAGCATCAAACTTGGCACTTCACATGTTGTATCCAGCTGTGCAGGAGTTTCTGAATCTCCACACCTTTCACAAACCTCTAGAAGCACAGATGTCGACTCAGCCCCCTCCCCCCCGACTCTGAAGCCACCGGACAATCCATTGTCCAGCATCGACATGCAACCCATTGAACCCCTTGCTCAGAGTCCAATAAAAATCCCCTCTGCTCAACTTCAGAGCCCCACACACAAGATGCAATTGCCCACCCAGCTGGCACCAATAAGCACTATGGTTCCTCCAAAGCCCATCCTAGGGGAGTCTGAGGAGGACTTTCTGCGGAGGAAGCGGGAGTACTGGAGGATAAAAAAGAAGGAGCAGAGAGCCAGGAAGGCTATTCGAGAAAAGGGAATCACCCCAACAAGAGCCTCCAACAACTGGAAGGCTGTCCTGCCTCCCCAGGATCTACAGACAGAGGTGAGAGCTGCACAGTTACATAAACAGCTGGTCTGGTATCTTACAGGCTCGGAATGATTATTAAACATATTAAACAACCTGCTATGTCATCTTCATACTAAAAGGGTACTAAAAACTCAAAAAACCTAAAAAAAAAAAAAACTAACTAAAAATGATAGTAAACAGAAGGAGAGACAAAGAAACAAAATGATGCACAAAGCACAGATAAGAGATTCAAAACCAAACTGAACAGAAAGCAAACTTTCATTTTATTTGGTTTCATTTGTTGAATTCAGAAGATGAAGGACCTTTCAGCAATGTCAGGTATATTCCCCACACAAATAAGGTTTAGAACATCACCCCAGATTTTAACACAGCCCTTCAAGCCTGTTGACATGACTAGGTGCTAGGACAAAGCTCTTACTGATCCACTATCCATTATTCACAAGCTGAGTAGTACTTTAATAGTCCAGTAGAAGATGAATGGATTACTGAATGGCCTCCCAGGGGCCACACAGCTTCTTTACCACAGCCTTTGTTTTTGAAGTAGCTAACACTTTGTATTCTAAGTAAATCAAATAAAAACAAAGAAATGCTAAATGACCCGAAAGACACATAAAAGCACTGCCAAGACAACTACAAAGAGATGCAAGATGACAGTAAATTTACACAAAATGATGTCAAAGGGACACACAACAAATACAAAAAGTGACAAAACCACTACAGAGACACAAAATGAAAAAAACATTTCCCTCCCAGCTGTTCTGCTTCAGCACCCCTCCAGTCCGCCTTGTCACTATTGCAAATACTGCCTATGCTCCAAGGTCTGCCTTCTTTCAAATAGTTCATAAAAGCATGATGTTATTGCCATATTCAGTTTCCTCAATAGGAGGAGAACATTGAACCCTTTATTTTCTTTACTGTCTAATCTCTGTAGGAATCTGGTCAGTGGGTGAACTCTTCTGAGGAGTCAGAACATCTAATGAGGTGGGAAATTTATTTTGCCCTCTTTCTTTTACCATCCATCAACATTATCAGCATTTAGGATAATACAGAAATCTCTCTTTCACAGCACTTCAGTGGACACAGACTCAGGATCCTTTACTTACTCAAATTACACAGCACCGATAGAAGGTGAAGTATCAGCTGTGTCACTTTGAACCTAAAGGAATGCACATAACATGGTGAAAGTGGCCAAAAATAAACTCCTCTTTGACTGTCTTCTCAGACGAGTCAGAGCTTCTGTTTGCTGAATGTGAGGAAGGTCCTGTCTCAGATGCTGTGTGGAGGAGCCGCTACCTCATGGACTATGACCCCCTCAACCAACTACTGGTGTGCATGGTGTGTGGGGAACTGCAGTACTCCCACAGCCTGGAGGGAGTGAAGGCCCACATTGATGAGGCCCACCCACACACCCTGACCCTGGAACCTGGGGAGAAACAGCGAATACTTGAGTCCTGGGATGAGCAGGTGTCCCGGCGGGAACGCTTCTTTACCAGCCAGCTGCAGCAGCACAGCGCACCTCTGGCAGGTACGGTATGTACTCAGATCGGACGGCTATTCAGGTGTTGTTTGCAAGGGTGCTGATGAAGTAAAAGAATATTAAATACACAATGTACACTTTCGCTGTTATATGCATTATCAGTGGAGAGGAACATGCTGCAGCAACAACTGGCTGTATTAATCATACCTTTTGTTGAATATTAAAGTAGGAGTAACATATTTATCTTTTAAAAACGGAAGAAATTCTGCTTTTGATTCAGTACACTCAGGGGTTGTTGTTACTACATGTTGTTGTGTAACCTGCTGGCTCTGCTTTCAGCTGTTTTTTTGGTCTCCACTAACTCCTGAGGAAAAATTTTGGTCTCTTTATCTGCTAAAGTTTCCACTGTGTGTTCTTACTATATGTGTGTATGCTGAGTACAGTGAGGATATTAGAGCGTTATGACTGAAGCACCAGTGGTGAACGACCATTATCATTTGTAATCGCTCCCACAGATGTCACCAGTAGGCACTCTCCTCCACCATCTAGTAGGTTCTGTACACTGTTAATTTTGATTTTTTCCTTTTGCTGCTTAGCTTTCTTTTCACTCACTGTGTTTTGGCCCCAAAACTATTTGGTTATGATTGGTA
This sequence comes from Paratilapia polleni, assembly GCA_015106735.1. Lineage (NCBI taxonomy): Eukaryota > Metazoa > Chordata > Actinopteri > Cichliformes > Cichlidae > Paratilapia > Paratilapia polleni. The sequence goes on along the minus strand of VUQI01060008.1, from coordinate 7,836 downwards.
AAATATGGTTTAGGTGGTTTGGGTTCAAATACACACTTTCACAATATTAGCTGCATATTTAAAAGTTCCATTTTTTATGTTAACGTGGTGACTTGTCCAACAGAGATTTCAGACTTATTTGTCCGACTCTGAAAAGTCACCTGCCTGTACAACAGATCAGAATGAAGGCTAATCCACCTCCTGGATTAAACGTGGGTGCAGACGAGCACCCACTAGCCTTATCTATAGGAGTGATTCCAAATGATAACTGCCCTTTGATGGGCTGCTATCATTTGAAGCAATTGATTGGTAAAGTTGAGTGCAGAGGGGCACTGAAGAATTGATGATCATTTAGGCAGCCTTTCACATTATACATGTTAATTTTTTTATCAATAGAGTATCTTAAACTGATAGGAATGTTTTTGAAAAAAGAAGTACACTCAGTATACATTATAATATGCCTCTAATTGTAGCAACACTGGCAGTTGTTCATTAGTTCTATACAGTAGTTATGAAATGGCAGTGTGATGGACTGAGCTGGTTAGCTGGTTAAGAGCATGAAGAACACAGTTAAGTTTTGAAACCGGTTGGGGTGGGGGCAGGGTGATTCAAAAAAAACCAAACTCAAACTGGCCAAAACTGACCTAACAAACAGAGAGAAAGGGGAACTTAAATCAGACCAATGTAGAAACAAACCTGTCTCTCGTTTTGCAGAAGCACACAAGGACTGAATAGCAGAAGAGATGACCACAGGAGGCAACTGAAGACCACGCACCAGGAGAAAAAACCCCCACCATTCTTCTCTTTTTGTCTTATTTATTTATTGTATTTTTATTTATCATTGTGTTTACCTCCACAGAAAGAATGCCCCAAAGCAGCTTTACCTCATTTCCTACCAGGGTTATGTGTGTTTATGAAAGGCAGTAAGGCCATTTTTATATGGAAGCTGCCTCAGCTGAGATTTGGTGATAGTCCTTGCCCTGTCCTGTTTGTTGTTCATGGTCTCTCTGTTTCTCCCAGAAGTCTCTTCCTGTTAAAAGGGAGTTTTCCCTCCCTGTTCTCGCCAAGTGCTGCTGATGGGGGATCATCTGATTGTTGGGGTTCTCTCTGTGATATTTTAGGTTCTTACAATATAGCACCCTGAGATGATTGTTGGGGTGAACAGTTGCTATATAAACACCACTGAATTTTTTTTAAATATCTAAAGGAGAAACACTCTGGGAAATGCATGCTGCAAGGCTAAGCTAATGGCATTTTGGACATGTCTGTTTATCAGGCCACTGATCTTTGTTTTCTTAATTTATTGTTCCATTCACACAGATTTACACAAATATTTTCTTTGACCATGTGACCTCTGTGGGCTCCATAATAAAATGTACCCTGAGTGTTTTCCAACTGGAGCATAATCATAACCAGTTTGCACACATGCTGCTCTGTTGGATTTTCTTCCAGGGCAAACATTTTAGCATTCTGGGAGGACAGTACAGGTCTGTGAGATCGTGAAGATACAACGGAAAACAGGATAACAGGTAGTGTTTGGAAGCTCTGTGTAACTGAATCACAGTGCTGCACTATGCTGTACTAGTACCATGAGATCTCATAGGGGGCTAGAAGACTTGGTGCACAAGCAGCTGAAAAAGAGAAAAGTCATTAAATTGCCACCAGCTGCCAGACTGTGAATTCCACTCTTTCCATAGTGTGAAGCATGTAGTCTAAGTGTTTTAGCACCAAATATGAAGAATAATATTGAGCATATAAAGTTACTAAAAACAACTGGAAAGTAAAAGGTGGAACTCAAAACCCACTGCTGGTGGTGCTGAGAGCACAAACTGGGACTGAGACAACAAAACTCCTGAATGAAAGTTTTTATTAGTAGGAGGGGGACTGGCTCATTTCTTCTTTCTAATGTTAGCCTTGCTTTAAAGGAAGACGATTAAAATGCAATTAGCAGGTTACCACCTTGTGCAGTCAGAGACACGCCTGACTTATTCACTGATAAGCTAACTGTGGGATGGGGTCGTATGGCTTTCAAGCCAAAAACCCATGGCTTTTGTCAATGCGATATTTACAGTAAATTATAGAGTAAGTTTACATTTAATCCCGTGATCAGCCAGCTATCGGAAAAACACACACATCTATACACTTTGTGTTTGAAGTCGATAGCATCTGTTAGTGTGAAGGTTTTCCTGCACTACTTGGAGGCTTGCATTCAGGTCAGAGACCGTTCTGGAGCCTTCATAGTTACTGAATCATTGCATGGGGCATCTGGAACTGAGCTGCAACTTCTGTGTGCTACTGCACCACACTTTTCTTCTAACCCTGAACCTTACATACAATGTATTCCTCTAGAGACAATTTTTTGTATTGAGACAACTTTTTTTTAGGGAAAATTTCTCACCTCTGCAAAGGTTTCCTGCAGTTCATATCAGCTTCACGATGTGACGTGAACTCTGCCCTGTAAATAGACAAAATCTAAAGGCGGTTATGACATGTCAAATGTTACTTTTTCTGTGCTGTTCCGCAATATTTGGAACACCCTTATTTATTGAATCTCCTCTTATACAAGTGATCACTGCTGATGCATTATTCATATCCGTAGATAGTTCCATGTTAGAGAAGTATCTCATTTGTGGGTGTTGTCAATCCAAGGCTTTCCTGCTTGAGTAGTAAATGGATGAAGCGCTCTGGAATGCATTTCCATGTTTTTTGTATGATTTTCATGAAGAGTACAACACTGAAATATTCTTGTATTTGAGCACAAACTGTGGGGGTGATTACTGCCTGCAGAGCCACAACCCAGTGGACAGAGCTTGTAGTGACCAAGTGAATTCACTCCTGAGAATGTAAATCTGACTTGATGACTTGTTTACCAGTTTAAAGGGAACGTTTAAATGCCTTTTCAGTAATAAACCTTTTCTACTGTTCATTGAAGTCATTTTTTGTCAAATGTTCCATATTTTCATGTAAGTCTGGAATGTTATGGATTTAAGAACATTAAAAGCATAGACATTGACCATGCCACGTTGTTTGTACAAAGAATTGCATCCATTGATTGAAGCAGCATTCAAATGACATTCGGTTGAATTTTATCGACTCACAAGGGGCTCACCGAACTAAATCCACCTGCATTCTTTGTTTACCTGTTAGAAATAGGGCCGTGCCTCCTGTTTCCAGCAGAACATTGGTGAGCAAGCATTGTGATAGTGGGAAACAGCATCACAAGTAAGTGAAAGGGACAGAAGTGAGATTAATATTCTTTCTTTCTCAGAGTCACATCATGGCTGGACTGAAGGTTTCTAACGGGATAGTGCATGGAGCTCGAAAACACAGTGGAAACTGTATCAGTTGGATCTTAAAAAAAAAATACAATCAGCAAAAGTTGGCTCTCTAGTAGTGATTTCAGGGGAGTGTCTCTAAACCACTTCTCAAAGAAGGACATAGCAACATCCACAGTGAATGAGGAAAAAGAAGTCCAGTTTGCTGTTAAACCCCACTTAGAGATGAGTGAACACACCTCAAAGCTACTGAACTGCTGAAAAAGCAAAGAAGACGAGGAGTGCTGACAGTCATCTGAGCTCAACCCCAGCTGAACATTTATGAAGACTGGGAAAGCCAACCACTCCTGACATGACAAGAAGCCTTCTGGACTATTATCAGATCATGCTGGGTTAATGCTGGTTATTAAGTCTGAACAAAGTGGTGGAGTCCATGCAGAGTGCCACTGCCATTAATGCAAAAAGAGGGTAAACCAAAAACCAAATAAAGGCAGTCTTAACAGACACAGAGTTAACATTTCACTGTTTGGCTGACATTAACATTTGTAAAAAAAAAAAAAAGTATTGAAGTCAAAATCAATGCAAAACAGAAAAAGGTTCAGTAAAAGTGAAAAACAACAATGTCACAGTCCAAGTGTAGAAGGAAGTCAACTCGCTCACGGCATAAAAGGACTTTCCAGGACACTTACTGTGACAGTTTGACTTTCTGTATCATTGTTTATTTCCATGACTGAAATGATTTCATTTGAACACATACCTCGGATGAATGAATGATTAGCATTTTCCTAGATAACCTGATGTAGTTGTGCCAACATATTTTAAGGATGTAAGATATTTGTGACAGAATAAATTCAACAGGATACATTCTGGATCAGAGAATACAGCAGAGAACACACTGATGCACAAAGCAAACACCTACCATGTAATGATTTATCTAGCTGTGGATCATTCTGAGCACAAGGCTCTTCCTCCAGTCTGAGGCAGAGCTTTGTGCTCCGAATGATCCACAGTTCAACAAATGTAACAAAGTCTGCAATTTTATTCAGGCAGGCAACTCAAGCTGCATCATACACACACCTCATTCCCCTCACGTCATACTCCAAACACACCCCGTCTTTTTAAACTGCAAAACTTGGTGTCTATTAAAATAAGAGTATTTTATGACTAGATTAGAAAACAGAAGGAATCATGGCTAGAAGATGAGCCTGGTATCAAAATGTAGAAGACGACTTTTCATATGTTACAACTTGTTTTGAGCAGCCACCTCTCCCACATGATATGAACCTGGAAAGTTTACCCAAAATGCACTTTGAAGTTTTCTCCACTGAAATATCAGAAAACAGATAAAACATCTAGGCTCATTTCTATTACCCTGTGTACTTTGAGGGCCTGTAACAGGAACATTTTGCATGGCTTCATCAAATATACTAAAGTTATTGTACAGATCGGTTTAACCCCCAGCTGATTCTGAGGGGGTCAGGCGGGAACATTTTTTTTTTTGTTGTTCACTACTTCATGCCCTGGCCTCTCCTGGGCTCCTCTTCCACTATAGCCTCAGCTTCTTCCCCGGAGTGTGGCTCATCTTGTTGTGTCTCTGGATGAGACCAACAATGGGTGGCTGACTCAGCATTGGCCACCCCTTGCAGCTCCCGGGGTCCAGCATCCAGGCGGAACAGAGTGGGGATCTGACCCAGGATGGGGTTACTCTGCTGGAGGCCAGATATCCATTGATTGAGGGTAGCCTGGTCCCCCTGACTGGTCATACACATGGCGAAGACCGGACCTTCATCCACTGGATAGACACACAGACACACAACATCTATATTACACCCTGGAAGTGAGGGGTTCTGATAAACACCAGTGGTGCAAGGAAGGCTGTAAATATCTTACAGTCTTCCACATCAAAGCTCTCATCATCCCCCAAATCACGGTCCAAATCCAGGTCTAGCTGCAGAGGATAGTCCAAACACCTCTCTGGGTCATAGGGCTCCTCTACCTGTGGGGGGGGGACAAAGACACAGTTCAGGAGACTAGGGTAAAACAACAAACACTCATGGTGGGATACCATTGCTCATGGTAACAAAATGGATGCCGGGAGGTTCCTACATTACTAGCGCATCTCAAAAAATTAAACTATTGTGAAAAGTTTTTTGTTTGTAATTTAATTCAAAATGGGAAACTTTCATATATTCTATATTCATTACACATAAAGTGAAAATTTTCACACCCTTATTGTTTTAATTTTGATGATTATGGCTTCATGAAAATCAGAAAGCCAGTATCTCAAATTAGAATATTTCCTTTCAAGTTTCAGTAAATTACTATTCAAACAGTATCAATCATGGGGAAGACTGTGTACTCGTGTAATTGTCAGATGGCGATCACCAACAGTTTCCACAAGGAGGGTAAGTCACAGAAGGTCACTGCTGAAAAGGCTGGCTGTTCAGAGTGCTGCATTGAAGCATATTAATGGAAAGTTGAGTGGAAGGGAAAAGTGTGGTAGGAAAAGGTGCACAAGCAACAGGGATGACCACAGCCTGGAGAGGACTGTCAAGAAAAATCAATTCAAGAACTTGGGAGAGCTTCACATGGAGTGGACTGAGGCTGGTGTCAGTGGATCAACAGCCAACACGCACCAGCAGGCTCAGGAAAGGAGCTCCAGCTGTCACATTCCTATTATCAAGCCTCTCCTGAACCAGAGACAACATCAGAAACATCTTACCTGGGCTAAGGAGAGCAAGAACTGGACTGCTGATCAGTAGCCCAAAGTCCTCTTTTCAGATCAAAGTCAGTTTCATTTCATAATCAAGGTATCCAGTCAGAGGCTGAGAGGGGGGAAATCAAGGAGTCCAAGGCATTCGAAGTCCAGTGTGAAGTTTCTAAAGTCTGGGATAATTCCAGGAGTCATGTCATCTGCTGTTGGTGGTTGGTCCACTGTGTTTTATCAAGTCCAAAGTCAATGCAGCCATCTGTGATTTGGTCAGTGTTAAGAGATTCACTGCAACTCATAAATGTTCTCTGTCCCACCTAGTCAAATGACACTGTACACATACACACATTATATGAAATTGTTCCATTGCACAGACAACTTTTATATAAAGTACATAAAACAAAAACTGACAAATTGCAAACTTGATTTTAAAATCCCTGCCAAAAAAAAGGCTAACTGCAAGGACTCTCCAGAGGTTGGTGTTCTATGTGTGATCAATAATTTAGATAATTAATGCATCAACTTTTGGAAAATTTGCAGTATTTACGCCAGTTGTTCTACAGACCAACTACTCATTCCTATAAAAGATATGGTGCACTCTAAAAAAATTATCGGATTAGTAAGTAAAATTTCAAATTAAGAGCTTTTTAACATAAAAAGTCAAATTTGATACCTTTACCTTTACAAGAAGTTGGTCAAAATCAAAATAACAAAAGCTGTTTTAACCTAGATATATATAGATTTCAACTTATGGTAAATGGGAAATGGACTGGTACTTAGATAGTGCCTTTCTACTCAATTTGAGCACTCAAAGCGCTTTATACTACAAGTCTTATTCACCCAATCACACATACTTTCATACAGCACTTTTATCTATACTGAAGTGTTTTTTAGCTAACATTCACATACACACTAACACTCCGACGGATGTACTGGGGGTACAACTTGTATATCTTCTGAGCATCTTTCAACAGGAGGAGGGAATGAGGCTGAATTTGCTTGGAGTTGTTCTGCTGCCAGACTGATCCTGCTACATGAGAAAGGAGCAGGAGAAACATAAGCTTGTATGGATTATAATTAAAGGTTAAGTTAGTTTGTGAGTAACTACTTTTGGTTTGTTTCACTTGCAGCAGCTACTAACTGTATTAATAACACAAGGGTTCATTTTTATGCAACAATAAAACTGAAATTAGCTTTGTCCAAAGCTAATTCAGCAACTGCAAAGTTGGTAAACTTGTAGCTAGTGTGTTCAAAGTAGTTTTTTTGGGGGGGGTTTTGGCGTTGTTGTTTACAGTGGCAGCCGAAGATGATAGTTGGCACTGAACTACTGAAGGATTACTTGTAACACTGCAAAGGTAAGAGAATAATTGTTCAGCGTTGGCATTCTGTTGATGAAGGTTCAGTCAATTCAATTCAATTCAATTCAATTTTATTTGTACAGCGCCAAATCACAACAACAGTCGCCTCAAGGCGCTTTATATTTTAGGATAAAGACCCTACAATATTAGACAGAAAAGACAGAAAACCCCAACAATCAGACGACCCCCTACGAGCAAGCACTTGGCAACAGTGGGAAGGAAAAACTCCCTTTTAACAGGAAGAAACCTCCGGCAGAACCAGGCTCAGGGAGGGGCAGCCATCTGCCGCGACCGGTTGGGGATGAGGGGAAACAGAAGAGAGCAGAGGGAGACAGGACAAAAAAGGCACACCTATGGGAGAGAGACAGGGTTAATAATAGCTAATGATTAAATGCAAGTGGTGTATAAAACACATGGAGAGTGAAAGGAAGTGAGGAAGAGGAAGTGCTCAGTGCATCATGGGAAGCCCCCAGCAGCCTAGGCCTATTGCAGCATAACTAAGGGATGGTTCAGG
>VUQI01060007.1:24639-39835 GCA_015106735.1 Paratilapia polleni | reverse complement strand
GGTTTTCTGTCTAATATTGTTGGGTCTTTACCCTAAAATATAAAGCGCCTTGAGGTGACTGTTGTTGTGATTTGGTGCTATATAAATAAAACTGAATTGAATTGAATTGAATTGAATTTATTTCCAGCAAAACACAGTAATAGTTAGAATACAAGATTAATTCAACCACTGACTGTTAACCAAATGTTAGGCTACACAGATGTGCTGTGTTAGCAGTTTTGCAAGCTTATAGTCTCTCTTAAAAATACTGAAAATTCATAAGAAATCTTAATAATGTTACTCAGTACTGTTCACAACATGAAACAAAATCATAACCAGTCTTTGGGGTACATGAGCCACATGCTCATGAGACCAAAAGTGTCTCAGTTTCCTTTGTTTTAAAGATCCCTGTTCAATGTGTCGTCTATCCTTCTTTCAAATCTCCCTACTACAGCAATTACTCTTTCAAAAAAAAGCATCAGACTTCACAACAAACTAAAATTATTAGATACTATAGCAGAAAATACACATTTAACAATGTAATCTTGTGATATTATATAAATGACTATTACTATGGACAATCATGCTTAAACAGTTTGTAGTTTCTTTGTTTTCTTTAATGTTTCATTTAAGTTTTGTGAAGTTTCATGCCTTTATTTTGAAACGGAAAAGTGGTAGTAGAAAAAAGAGACTCCTAGAAGGAGGGAAGGACAATGAGGAGAAAGAATATCTTCCAACCGAAGCTTTGGCATTATTAGCACATGGCTAATGGGGCCCAAGGTTGGTTATTATTTTGTTTCATGTTGTGAACAGTACTGAGTAACATTAACATTAAGATTTTTCATGGATTTTCTGTATTTTTAAGTGATACTGTGTAAGCTAGCAAAACCGTTAGCACAGCACATCTGTCTAGCCTAACATGTGGTTAACATTCTGCTATAAAGCTATATTTTACACGTGATGTCCTGATTAATTTGCTGTAAGTGCAACTGTACATTAATAATGTTTGTTTTATCATTTCTTGCTAACTAAGTTAACTAAAATAGTGTTAATGTTATCATTAATATAAACTGTGATTCATTTTCAGAGAAAATGTTTTATTAGTAAAAGGCAACTAAGCTGAACTGCCATATAGTCAGGATGTTACCATATCACATATACCATTGTTGTTTTTGTTTCCCTTCATAGGTCTTATGGTGTGATCAGAGCACGGAGCCACACCATCTTGTATATGCACATCAATAAATCTTTTGTGAACTATAATTTGTTGTCCTGGTTTAATGTTACCATTTTATTGCCAGCAGGTTATCATATTGTTACCAAAATATTACTATGCTATTAATAATTGGTTTTGCCTCATAGGCATATGTTTGTTTCCAAATTATAACCCCCAGTTACTGGGCTGTTATTACCCAATTACATAAATTTCAATGTAATATTACTCAGCTATAACCACTGTTGATACAAGATAATTACTAGGATATTACTTTGGTAAGTGGTAATTCACTTGCTATTTCTAGATTATCACCTTCTTGTTTCCACCTTATTATTACCACACTATTACTGAGCTGTAAAAGAAAGTGCTACCGTTATTAGGCTATTCTAAAAGCTGTGTGAAAAGCGTTCAGTGAGGGTATTGACAGGGACTAGAATGAGGTCATAATTCTCCCATATTAGCTTCTCTTCATTGGCTCCCTGTTAATCCCAGAATTGAAATTAATATTTGTCATGTATAGTTTTGAATGATCAGGGGGGCATTTTGGAGGCATGTTTCAGGTGAACTTGTTTTAGAAGGAACAATCACTGATCACTGCAGATCAATGCAAAGTTGTTTGCCAGTGATCACCTTTATCACCTGAAACATTTCTATCTTGATGAAAATGGTCCTTCCCTTTTGAAGAGTTCTAAGCACCTGGAGAACCATAACCAATCTTATAACTTGTATGTTGAGTATTCCCTATATCAGAGAGGTGAGTATTGCTGTAACTAATATTTGCTCTTTGACTTTCAGCAGGAAAAACCACAAGCTCATTTCAGAAAACATGAGCTGATATACTGAAGCTCACTTCTTAAGTATTTATAGCATTGAGGAGTATACACTCTGTATTGCTCTAGATGCCTCTCTGAATATCCCAAAGAACAGCTGTGACTACCCACAATTTTATGGTGACATGTCAAACATGGTCTTGGGTGTAAAAAAGACTGCAGCATGTAAATGTTAAGCACCTTGAAGTGACTGTTGTTGTGATTTGGCACTATATAAATAAAACTGAATTGAACTTAATTGAATTGTAAATCACACTGGAATGGAGCAAAGCAAGGCAAAAACGCAATGACACCATGGGTTAAAAAAATGAGAGACACTGCACACTTCTTCCTTCAGCCATGTTTTCATGTTTGCTTTAAAATATGCTCTTTTCCTCTTTCCCATAGGTTAGCAATTAACAGTTCAAACCCTAGATATTGTGCTAATGATACACAAAAAAGGATCTTTGCTGTGTAATTGGATATACAACATGCCAGGAGAGGGTAGACATTCCAGATGAAAAGTACCTTTTATTTATTGCCAGAGGCACCTTGCTGCATGCTGTGCTCTGTCAACATTCCAGTTTGGAACTCAAACTACAGAGGTTTACTGGATGGAAAAGAGAAGAAAAAAACAAACAAAAGACTGAGCCAGATGAGCAGGTGCATCTTAAATTATGACACACGGATAAATAAACATGTCAGTGGTGTCAGCACAACTGTGAGTATTTCACTGCTGTGGTCTCACCCTCCTCCTGCAGTAATGTGTTGTGTCAGACACCTGTCACTAGTAAATCAAATTCGCCAAGCAAGAGCTGCCAACTTGAAGATGGCTAAGGTTTAGAATAAGGTTTAGAAAATAAATTCTCAAGCACACTTGGCATTCAACTTGCCAAAGAGTTTGGAGAAACAGACATTGATGGTAAAATCCTCACAGACCATTTTGAAAGGGGACAGGCCACATATAAAGGAAACAGCAGAAGAAACACATCATATTCCAGTATAACACTTGTCAACAGAGGAGCTTATAAATGATTAATCTTTTGACAGTAATATGATGGAAAGTTTTGTGGTGTTTATTCTTGCAGAAGTGTCCTTCAGTGTGTATAATATAAAGTGCCTTGAGGCGACTGTTGTTGTGATTTGGCGCTACATAAATGAAATTGAATTGAATTGAATTGAATTGAAAATCAATGATATACAGAGGTCACTAGATTTCCTGATGGAGTGTGACTTCAACTGAAAGGTATTTTCGATCTGGTGGAGGAGGTCAAGACTCTACGGATACAGATTGCCGAGAAGGATAGACAAACCACACTCATTGGAGTGTGGTTTGATGAAAGAAATTATTGTTGAATTTAAGCAAAATTAAAATTATGATATTTGGACATTCTAGAACAGATAGTGATGTAAATGTGAAGATAAATGATATTAACATAGAAACAGTATATCACATTAAATTTCTTGGTATGATAATAGACTGTACATGTTTTATTTGAGGTTTCCAGCAAATTTTATAATCAAAATTATCAAGAAGCATCCCAGTCCTGAGTAAAGCACTTATTGAATCATAAATCAGAGGTTTCAAGAACACACTAACATGTCTTTTTTGAAGTCACATTTTTTTTAATTTAATTTAACTTTTTGAAGTCATTCATATATATATATAAATATACTGTATATACCTCGTAAAATATTAAAATGCACAAGTACTGTATAAAGCATGGAATAACTTTGAACTTTGTTTTAGTTCTGCTGAAAGACTATTCCAGAGTTTCACTCCACAGATGCAAACAGAAATGGTTTTCATTGTTGTCTGTGTTTTACAAACATTTGCCAGTTTAAAGAAAAAAATTACAAAGTGATCTCCAAAAAAGTACATGGATAAGGAAGGATCTTATCAGGTACCACACGGTATATATGGTATATGAATATCGATATATGTGAATGTCTATCCATCCATTTCTACGGAGTCCAGGTTGCCCAGACTTCCCTCTCCCCAACCACCTCCTCCAGCTCATCCAGGTGGTCACCAAGGCACTCCCAAGCCAGCTGAGAGATATAATCTCTCCAGTGTGTCCTGGGTCTGCCCCAGGGCCTTTTCCAAGTGCCAAACAAAACCAAATATTAGTGGGAGTGTATAGATACTTTTGACCCTCTATGTATACTTTTGACCCTGTGTGGATTAGAGAAAGTCTAAAATAAATTAAAACTTGTGCACCCAGTTCTTGTTTTTTAAAGTCATTATTATTAGATGTCATTAGATGTATGCTGTACAATCATCCCCATGATGAGTGGATGGAAACATTTGACCACAACTGTATGTTAAGGTGTATACGTATGCATATATGTATATACAGTACAGTGCAAAATCTTGAGCCACGCCTCATTTCTTTATATTTTGCTTCCAAGGAGCCAGATTTTCTTGTAATTTTTTCAAGTGCTCTTGAGCAATAGCTCTCCAGGCCTTCTGAAGGTCTTTTATTTGGACATTGGTCACTTTCTCAGTTAAGTTCTTGTACCTGACCATTTTCAGAAGAATGTGCTTTTTTTTCTTAAAGCACAGAATTAGGACCCAAATACAGATGCAAAAGACTGGATGAACAAAATGTGAGACAACACTATTTATGCACATGACGGTAATTAGGGGAAGGGGAAGCAGCTGGATAACAAGATGCAGGTGAAGAAAATCAAAGACAATGAGACAGGAGGAGAAGTTAAACTAAACACAAGACACTAGAGACAAGTAACTATCAAAATAAAACAGGAAGTGAGAACCGTAACTAAATGGGGAAATGCAGACACATGAATGAAGTTAACATAAGGGAGGTGACATAAGAGGATGAGACAAGAATACTGAGGGGATAAAATAAACTCTAAAACTAGGACTAAATTACAATAAGAATGAAAGGCTCAAAAAAATTCTCAAGAAAACATGAAATAATAAACAAAACTATGAACACCGAACAAAGAATTCAACTTCAAAAGTTCAAGAACCCACAGTCAGACCCAGGATCGTGACATTTATCACTGACCTATGAATCATTCAAGTATAAAAAGGCACCTAACTCAAGAGATGAACCGATGTTCATCTACACGTAACAGACAACTTAGCAAAGAACCAATTTTAAATAGTATCTTTAGGTACTTTGTTACTAGCAGCTGGCTGCAAACACGCATCATTTGTTCCCATTTCTTTAGCTGAATCTATCAAAAATGCCAAAGATAACACAGTCTGACAGGCATAAAATAGTATTTTTGCACCAACAAGGTAATTCCCAAAGAGCTATTAGCTGAAAACTTGGAAATCTTGGCATGTGCATCCTTAAAAATGTTGAGCAAAATGGACAGATGGAGGACAAAAGAAGAAGTGGCAGGCCCAAAAACCATTCTTAAGGAAGGGAAACAGGGAGAAAAGGCTGGGGTATGCCAAATTACACAAAAACTGGACTGAAAATCAGTGGCAAAAGGTCTTATGGAGTGATGAATCCAAATTTGAAATTTTTGGTTCCAATACTTGTCAATATGTAAATATTGACAAGACAGGGATGCTGCCAAGAGACCATCAGCAACACTGAAGGAGCTGCGGGAATTTCTGGCAAGTACTGGTTGTGTACTACATGTGACAACAATCTCCCGTGTTCTCCATATATCTGGACTATGAGGTAGGGTTGCAAGACGGAAGCCTTTTCTGACAAAGAAAAACATCCAAACCCGGCTACAATTTGCAAAAAAAATACATCAAGTCTCCCAAAAGCATGTGGGAAAATGTGTTATGGTCTGATGACACCAAGGTTGAACTTTTTGGCCACAATTCCAAAAGGTACGTTTAGCACGAAAAACTTTGCATCACCAAAACACTACTATACCCACGGTAAAGCATGGTGGCGGCAGTATCATGCTTTGGGGTTGCTTTTCTTCCGTTGGAACTGGAGCTTTACTCAAGGTGGAGAGAATTATGAACAGTTCCAAATACCAGTCACTTTTGGCCCAAAACCTTCAGGCGTCTGCTAAAAAGCTAAAGATGAAGAGAAACTTCACTTTTCAACACGACAATGACCCCAAGCATACATCCAAATCAACAAAAGATTGGCTTCACCCAAACACAATTAAAGTTTTGGAATGGGCCAGCCAGAGCCCAGATGTAAATCCAATAGAAAATCTGTGGGGTGACCTGAACAGGGCTGTGCACAAGAGACGCCCTTGCAATCTGACAAATTTGGAGCACTTTTACAAGGAAGAGTGGGCAAATATCACCAAGTCAAGTTGAGCCATGCTGACAGACTCCTACCCAAGAAGACTGAATGCTGTGATTAAATCAAAAGGTGCTTCAACAAAGTATTAGTTTAAGAGTGTGCACACTTAATAAGCAACCATCTTATTGTACGTATTTTTTTTAAAATATTTTTTCCCCAAACAGATTTGTTTGTTTTTCAATTGAACTGTACAGGTTATAGGTCACATTAAAAATGGGGAAAGTTTTAAAATGATTTATTGTAGTCTAATTTTTTAAAATCACAAAAACCTGGCATTTTAACAGGGGTGTGCACACTTTTTATATCCACTGTACTCTGAGTAGCTATCATATTCAGACAAACAGGTTGTTATAACTGTCTGCTGCAGCATAGACTACTTTTAGAACTGTAGTCAGACTGCATTGTTATGCTTGACTAAATAAACAACTTTTTTGTTGACTGGTTGGGGGCTTTATGTTGCTCAAACTGTAAATGAGAAGGTTATATAATTAAAGCATGTCCATAAACTATATATGCCTGACCCTTCATGTGATTCACATTTCCCTGTGTGCTGAAACTGAGTTATCAAATAAAAGTGCTATCAAAGGTCAAAAGAAAACCAGAAGTTTATTTTCATGAGCTGAAATGCAGAACTTGCTGGAGAAAAAGATTTTTGTACATGCTGAATAATTGTAAAAATCAGAAATTTCCTGCATTCGTAACGTCCTCTTTTTACACGTATACTTTCAGTCAAGTTTTTGCATGCGTCTTGTCACGTGTGCCCTCCCCCACCCACACTCTCACCCCATCTGTTGTGTACATTTCTTTGACTGAACATCATTTTTGTAAAGAAGAAGTTGCTGTCACACAGAACTATGGTACCAGGGTGGTTACCTGAGGCTGGGATGGTGACGCAGTGAAGCCGAATTTCTTGTTTGTCCTGTAATCAAGTTGAACATAACATGTCAATCATACCAGCAAGTCAGTCTTTGACAAATGGAAAAACAAAAAACAAAAAACAAAAAACAGGCTGATGTACAATGCATTAAGCTGGGAATTCTGGTAGACACCACACAGTATGTTTCCATTATTATACTTCAGATAACACTCACTGCAGGGTGAAGCTTTCAACACGGCTGACTCTGAGCTGGTAGTTTGTACCCTGGCTGGACAAGGTAGACACGTCAACAAAGAAGTACTGGGTCTCTGAGGCGGCCCGGGTTGGAGGTTGGCACAATGTTCTGCCCACATGGTAGTAAGGGTACTTCCTCTGGTAGCTGGGGAGAAAGAAACCAAGAGAGACCAAGAAAGCTTAAGTTTCCTTTACTTTCTCCTACATTCTCTAATATTATAACAATGAAGAAAATCAGGGGCATTTTTGTTTGACATTTACATAATCTAACAAGTTGAAAACAGACTTTTTCTTTCCTTATGAGACTGCATGTGAACTTCACGCTGGCATTTACAGTAACATTAGTTACCTAACTCTGCACTAGTGGTTCACAGAGGAGGAAGTGGAAGTCCAAGGTTCATTAGTGAATGTACCAGGCCACGGGACCACAAAGCAAAGACTAACAGCAGGATGTTACAAAATCTTACAGTGTAGGAGAGACACAAATCACATCACAAATGGACTGTTGGCCAACGGCTAATAAACTGCAGAACTCCCAACCTTTTATCAAATCCCACATGATTAAGTCAGGTTATAGAAGGTGTGTGACCTGGGTACAATCTCAAGCATATTAAAGGCAGTGGATTTTGCTGTTCCTACCATTCAAAGTTTATCAAATGACTTTCACACTGATAAAAGCAACTAATGAATGTGATTCTTACTCCACTGACTGAACCTTATCTTCTCTCTCCACCACATCTGCTTTTACAGCTACATCCCATGACCCACAGTCATGTCTGTTTACTGTCCAACTAGCCTGACACTCCTTAAAAGGATCCCTGACAAAGGCTGACAAAGCTCAAACAATACTGGGTTTTTAGGGTTGATGTCAATATTTAGGGACTATAAAAATTCTGATATTGAGATATTGGTTATTGTCTATGTATTCACAGTGTGCATTTATATTCATATATTATGTTAGTTATATTAAAAGTGGAAAACTTTCCAGCAATTTATTTTGCACACTAGTAACTGGAGTTACTAGTGCAAGACAGCTCAACTTCACACGGCTATCTGCACAGCTGTGATGCTACATGTGCAGCACAGTGATAACAGTGTTGTAAAAAGTGCAGTCTGAGCCTGGGATGACACCATTCCTAAATTACCCCAAGTAGCTTTTTGATATCGCTATGTCAGACAACGTGTGCTGACATACAGTTATATCTGTGATAGACCAATATATTAGGCTGGCCTAGAACGCAACAGGGTACTGAAAGAAAATGCTGCGGTGAAATATACTGTACAAATATGCCATATTTAACAAATGGTGTGTACTACTGAGGTTCAAGGCAAGTCCAGGTGGGAATTGTGATTTTTTTTTTTTTTTTGGTCAACCCCATTTTATTGCTGCAATGTAGAACTGCACAAAGAATTTAATACATTCAAACTCTGAAGGCACTCATTTTCCAAAGAGGGGCAAATCCTATACCCTGAAAAACTCTATGCCAAGACCGTTCATGGAGTTGATGGATGCTTGGAAGCTTGGAGCTTGACATATCAAAGGCTCTGATTGTTACCAAAGAGGATAACACATTGTGTGTGTGTACCTAAAGAAAAGAAAGAAAACAACTGCCAGTTGCAACTACTATGAAAGCCCCTGGTCTTATGGCTTCAGCTTGACTGGGGATGTCAACATGACCCTGAATGCATAATCTACTGGGAGATGTTTACTAATGCAAACCTGGTGCCACAAGCTAAAGGGCTTCCAAACATCTCATCTGAGGAAAAACACAGTCTGCTTCAAAAGAGCACTGAGTGAAGATAATTTGTTGGACTATGTGAAAGTGTCTGATAAGGTGAAGTAGGCAAGGTATATAGGTTTGGGGTATATATATAAGCAAATAGAGCTTACTGCAAAAAAGAAAAAAAAAGGAAAGGCCATATCTTGCTAGGTCCAGATGAACAGATAAGAACTGACATGTCAGATGACACAGATACTATTATGCATCTACATAATCTTGCATCTATGTTACTTGGACAGAAATGAATATAGGTGTGACTTGAAAATTGCCCTGAGCACAATAAGTTTGAAAATAATAAAAAAATAGAAAAATAAGATGAACAGGTGACAAGACAAAAGGGCGAGCTTTACAGGAGTTACAGGAGGAGCCAAATTACATCCACATCGGTTTTTATTCCTTTGATTTTCAAAAGAAAGATAAGAAGTCGCTTCAAGTTCACATCTGATGTATGGGGTCTACTCACAGGCCTCTGAGAATGAGAGGGACTTGGAAAGACAACACAGCTTGCTTCTGTCGCACTACAAACAGGATAGGACTCTCAGACTTGTTGGATAACACGTCCACAGTCACACGCACTCCCTCCGTCTGAAAGTCAGAAGAGGAAAAAAAGAAAGGACTGGCATTAATTCGTATCATTAAGTGAGAAACAAATGTCCCAGTTTGAAGAGGAGAACTCACCTTATTCCGAGAGATAGTGTGATTAAAAGCATAGATGGTCTGATTTTCACTCGTAACCGTGTCATTATAGGTGACATCAAACTCTGCATCTTTCTGGACTATGTTTTTGGTCTCCCCCACTGCCTCACTGCCGCAAGCTAACTGAGTCACACATAACCAGAACAGGACTGCCAATCCCGGTCGGATCCAAAGGGAAGCAGGTCCACAGCTGTTTTTATGTCGAGATTTCCAGAAGCTTCTTAATACCATTTTGTCTGACACCGTCTTCCTATAAATGGGAAATGATACTATACTAAGAAAAACTCCACCCCATTCAGTGGCAACAAGGACAGCAGGCTGGCTAGCTTAATTGTGCCACCTCAAACAATAACAGCAGGTGTTTAATGAAAGCTAAAGAGACAGCGAGATGTTTACATTTGCTACAGACTTGTTCTTCGTCCTGTCCGCATTCGTGAAGAAGTCAAAGCTGTCAGTTATGCACTCAGTGACAAGTTTCAACACAACAAAACGACGACACTCGATTTCTCTATCTGAAACCCTGAAGTCTGACAGCCTGCTGACTCGCCGTGCTAACAGTAGCACTGCTAGTTAGGATGCTGGGAAGGTAGCTCCACGTTTTCATACCGGAGTTCGGCACCAGTGCCGAAGGCGGTGATAAAAACAAAACCGCACGAATTATTCCTTTAAAAATCTATCCAACACGAACGGTTGTCATTGCTAAATTTCGCGGTACCACTGCATTGTGCAAGTAATTCTCGTCCGGAAGGTGAAGAGATTCAGTGCGAAAATCTGTGGTACTAGCGCCCCCCTCCACGCTCAAACAGTAAACAAACAGACGTACGACGTCATGACGACACGTTCGGGCCGCTCAGCAGTCAAACTGATGTCTGCATGTTATGGTTGTGTATTTCCCATGTAATTAATGCTGGGTAAATTTAACATAAATCTAAATGAGCTGGCTTCAAACCAGTTAAAGATCTGGGCATGATAATAATACAAAATTGGGAAGGCATTTGCTATTTTAGGTTATTTAGAATGAAACTGGGAATAGTAAAATATTAACACAAATACACACTCATAATCATATATTTAGCATATAATGAAACACACTCGACCTAATTTATCTAGTGTGTTTTCTTACAGTCTTTTAGTGGTTATTGTCCCACAGACCTGGATCTATTTTAACTATATAACAAGGTAGAAATAGGGTAGTGCTTGCATATGTTGACTCAAGGGATCCTGAGACAAAACAAGCTGTTGGAGCCAACTTTTCCTCCTTTCTTTGACACTGTGCATTATGTGACCAGTAGTGCTTTCAATAACAGAATAACATCAATCCAGTTTTACAACAGCTAGTGACTGATAGTGACATTTATGAACGCATATGAAAGAAAATATTTACAATTATTTATCTAACACCAACCAGTAAGCCTGGGGTCACTGGGGCCTTTCTCACTGGGGTCTGGCAGTGAGGGCACCTGACTGCTTTGAGCTCCAGCTGGATGCAGGAACTCCTTTCTGCCTTGAAGAGGTGCTGTCTACAGCCTGGTGAGAGAGAGCTATGGGGTCGAGACTAAAATTATCTGCAATGTGCTATGAAATCATTCCTTTTGTTTGTACTTAGATTGTTATTATGTTAAATTGGCATTATCAGTGGATTTTAGTAATACATTTTTAGCAACTGGTGAGAGTGAAACCATTTATTTTATATATATGTATATATATATATATATATATATATATATTTGTAATTAGGGTAATTATTATTATTCATATTTCACTGTTTAGGTATCAGTAGGACACAGTGACTATATTTCTATATGACTACAGTTCAGTCACCATAGACGTGCATCTAACAGTTGCTTTTAATGACTCCATGTCCATTAAGAGATTTTGTCAAAGGTTCCTCGGAAGGTCAGGACCATTTCGCAGCACTATATCGACACTTACCCTTCTGTGGGGAGGTTAAAGGTTTGGAAAACAATTTGAGTGCATGCAGACAGTGATTTATCGAATGGAAAAAAACACTATGAATAGTAATACAGAGCCTGTGCACGACCACCGTAATAGCCGTAATTTTGTCGGGACCTCTTCGTGGAATTCAATCGCTAGAAGCTGTAAGCATCCCTTTGTGTAAATATCCATGTCAGAAGTGTGTTTTTATACTGCAGTGTAGTGACATAACGACTGTTTTTCTCAGCTCTGTGATTTCAGTCTGTCATTATAATGGTGAAGCGGCATATACCTTTAAAGACTTTAAAGCCGTCTGATCATTCAGAGCGCAGCAGTTTGCAAGGAATCACTGAATCATGGGAACCGGAGTGATAATGCGCACTTCTTTGTCACCAAGGCAACCACAATACGTTTCTGTGGATGAAGTCATTTGTTACGCCGCTCGTTACTATGGTTACAACCTAGAGAGGGCGCTGCGGAAGAGCTTTCTACGTAAAATGACGCAGGGCGGGGGCGTGCCCGCGATGCGCGCTGCGCACGGCTGCTTGTTGTTCCCGCAGAGAGGCGAGAAGATGGCGGCCGTGTCAAGCGGAGGTGCTGCTGGGTCCGCAGCGGCCGGGATTACGCACTCTGCCCGACCGACCCACGCAGGCATGGGCTCCCAGAACCGAGCCCAGCCATCCTCCGGGATCAGCCACTCCGGTCGTACCAGCACAGCCACTGGGTGCATCACAAATCCTGTCCACACTTCGGTCACCAGGCCACCCCCAGCCCGAGTGGGCCACTACGAAATCGAGCGGACCATCGGGAAGGGAAATTTCGCGGTTGTTAAACTAGCCACACACATCATTACTAAAGCAAAGGTAAGACAACTGATGTCCGAGTATCAGAGGCAAACAATTATAAGTTGTCACTGTTTTATTCTGAGCCTTTTCGACCATGTTCGTAGAATGACGCTGGGGCCTTCAGGCTCGGGAGGCAGCAGCGGCCAGCCCGCTGTGGTGACACCGCTGCTCGGTGTAGTGGAGGTCCGTTCGACACGGGACATCACCGTTAGCTACTGGATACAAATATATTTACCACAGCGTAAATATAAGTTCACATATATTCGCTTGTAGTATTTGTTTTTTAGGAAAGCTTAAAAGGCCTGAGGTTAATGTGTTAAGCGCAGAGGACAGAGAGAAGGGTATTGACGAAGATGAAAAAGACGAGAGTCGATCCTCTAGTAGCTAGCTTAGCTTAGAAGCTAATTACCTGTTTAGTAAGATTCAGATACCTTTGAGAAAGATGCCAGTGCACAAGGATAAAAAGTTTGGGACACCCTATTAATTAACACCAAGTTAACAGTGAACTTCCCAAGTTGATAGGTGTGTGTTGCCCAAGATTTGATAGTCCTCTTAGGAATTCCCCATAAAAGTACCAACGAAAGTTTGTAAAACCATACTATAGCAAAACTAAAGACCGTAGGCTTTTAAATTTACTAGCTTTTCAGAAAATTAGACCAACAGACTACTTAACATTTACCATTTCGCGTAAGGATATGTTCTTACGTCTTTTATAGTTTGTTGGAAGTTTCAGCTTCATACACCCGTTTTTGTAGTATTAGACGTCAGAGTTAATAGCTAGATGACATTGTATTGAATCCTCCTGGACAAGAAAATATGGACATGGCAAAATGAGTGGTTTCAGAGCTGTCACCACACAATTTAAGTGTACGTAAACGCTTTTGCGTGGAGTGGGCGACAGCTAGCAGTGTATTGGATGATTGGCGTACTAAGTGGCAGATACTACTATCAACAAATTATTCATGAAACACAAAATCTTACTTAATGAGTAGATGCCTTACATTGAAGTGCTCCACAACGCGGGGCTTTTTATCTGTTAAATATTAAATCGGTTATTGTTTGTGACAAATTTTGGATCACAGGGCAAGTTTGGGACATTACAAAAGAAAGGCAGCACTCAGAAATTCTGAGTGTTTCTTTTAAGTTGTGCTGACCTATTGGATTTGGTGCCTCAGTGTTTCAAGGCTTTATTTGCCTATGAGCAGTCTGTTGCCTCTGGGTCATCGGCTGTGTAGGTAATGTGAGCCTAAAAAGGCCCAAACAAATCAGAAAGCCTTTGCTGGTGTGTTTGACAACAGAAGCATTATTGAAATCTCTTCTAATAGCCACTTTGATTTGCGGCTTCTTGGAGAGCATCTACTCAGCATAGTAACACAAAAAAATCCTTTCTCAGGTGTTAGCAGGATTGAGATCAGTATGCACACTGCTTATGATGGATGCGCAGGTGAACGCTCAGAACAAAGGCTTTGATTACTGAAAGCAGCGCCTACAATATATGACAAAGAGCCTTTAATTCAGATGGCATAAATAGAGGTGTGTAGTTTTACCTCTGTGCCCTTGTTGACATACACACAGACAGGCAGACACGGGTCATTTGGATGTTTTGCATCACACAGAGAGAGAACCCTCCATTTAGTTTCATGGCACCAAAATACACTAGGGTCAGTAAGCTGTGGAGATGTTGCTTGAAAGACTTTATCTGTGTGTATGACTGTGGTATATAAAGACTAGAAGTTATGGGAGTCTCTTATAATAACTACACAATGTCAGTTGTTTTCGGTTGTATTGATGTGTGGCTGTCTGAGCCTGAGAGATTACAATCACTTAGAGAATGAAAGAGAGGCCTTGTTTTCTGTCTGTCGATGGTGGTTGCAGTCACTTCATAATTTTCATCAACAAGCACAGTGGTTTCAGCATCCCCAGTTGGCTCATGGATATCAGAAGAAAAGCAGTGTGCTTTAAACATGCCTGTGGATATCATGAATATGGATCTGATGATCAGTCATCAGATGAAATGCGCTCGGGAGCTTTGTTTTATGGCCCGGGTTTTATAACGATCTGATGAGAAATGCTGACTAGTCAAAAATAGCCTAACAACTCTCCCCGTCCTCAGATGGAGCTGCATGATATCCTGCAGTGCAGTCACACAGAAGAGGACCTGGATATTTATACTTGGTGGCTCAGAAGCCCAGAAAGGGATGGTCCCTTTTTGATGCTTCATTTCCCCTCTGTCGTTTTGTAAAACCCAAACGATTCAACAGGCAATTAGTTCAAAGTTGAATTTCCCAATACACACTACCATTTCAACCTCGGCTTTTGCCGTGCACATTTGTGGAAATCTGGGGCTTTTGGCTTACATGCTTAGTGAAACAGAGGCCGTCACAGCAGCACAAACCTTTAGTAGCACACAACTGGTGAGCTGCACCTTGATGTTGTAATAGTGAAAGTTCATCTCACCCAGACAAGATCAGTCTGTGAGGTGGAAGTCAAAACAAGAGAGTTGATACTCTCACGCAGTTTGTGCCACATGTTGCTGCTTTCTGGATAGATGTTGGTTTTAGTGTTGGG
>VUQI01060007.1:5508-24619 GCA_015106735.1 Paratilapia polleni | reverse complement strand
TATTCGAACATTATTGCTAGCCATGGTCCTTTAACAAAGATTGTTAATCTTCCAATCACTCTCCATGACACTTTAAACTACCCATGCTATGGTAACTCTGTTACTTATGGCTCTATGAATTTGGGAACTAAGTAAACTGTGACCAAACCATCATTGCTTTTACATATTTTCAATTATTTTCAATTATAGCTGTAATAAAAACCAATTGGTTCTCTCAGATTTATGCTATTGATTCACAAAAATAAGTGATTTGTGTAGACCAACTTAGAGAAATAATAGTGACACGTAAACATTTAGACCAGCTGACATGATATATACATGTAATTGTACATTGTAATTAATGCAAATTAGTAAATCATATCATAATTTAGTGATGTGACTAATTAAAATTATATTTGAATCATCATCAATCATTGTTATAGAACTAATGCTGTACCTGTTTGGAATTGGCTGATTGCTTGGCCTTGAACATTGCTCCTCACAGCTTTCTCAGTGTCATTGACCATATCCACACCAGTGTCACATGACTCAAAAAGGCGAATAACGTTATAACTAATTTATCAATTATTTTTAAAGCTTTTAACCCAAATAAATATGAAAACTGAATTCAAAAGAATGCCTGTGTTATGTCTGTTAATGTAATCACAATGCACTTCGGACGATGTCAAGAGAATCAAGTTGGGACGTTTTCAGAAGTTATCCTTTCTCACTTGTAGCAGACACCATGATTTAGTCCATGTCAGATGCACTTTCACTACAGGACTGTTTGGTTTAGGTTAGGGTGGCGCCTCAGTAGAGCATACACAGGACAGGACACGGGACACCCACGGGCTTGCTGTGAATACCTTAGGCCATTACCTGATTGGTTCTCACTTGTTCTTAATCTAACACGGGATCTTAAAGACAGTATCAGGTTCAACTGACTGACCTCATTTATTCTGACTGCAAAACAAAATAAAGAAAAAATAACATTTAATAAGCAACAGTGACTAGAGGTGTGTTTATTGCTGATTAGTACATTTTTACTAGGGGCCACTGGCCTTCCCTCCCAAATGAAAGAATCTGCTGACCCCTGCCCAAACCAAAAGGGGCACAATTTTACTTAGACATTGTATCCAAATAAAGAATGTTTACAACTGGACTATCAAACGAGATGGGATAATACTGAATTACAGTAAACACAGTACAGGAAACAGCCAGAGCACTGCAATTTAGACACAAAAATGAAAAGTCTTGACAGAGTGCTCCAGGATGCTTTCACTTCACATGATTATTTATAGAAGTTGAACTGGTTTGAAAAGCCTTTTCCAGTTTGCAGAGCTTACAAAGTAGTATGGTATTGATTCTGTTTTAATGATCCCCACACTTCAGATGATGGTGGCTGAGGTTTTTAAGCTGGTGTTTGTTCTCCAGGAGAATCCATGCCTTTCCGGGCACAGCCGTGTTTGTGATCAGCGACATCGTCGAGTCACCCCAGCCCTAACGCAGTCACTTAATGTCATTTAATGTCTGTGTATTTATATTTCTGAAGACCCACTTATCCATATTCCTTTGAAGTCAACACAGCACTTCTTTGGTTTGTTAGCAATGCACACACACACAGTGTTTTGGATGAGTTGTTGTTGAGAGATGTTAGTAACTCATCGACACACACACTCATTTTAACGTGTGATCTAAGGAAATGGTAAGATCACAACTTTTCAATGTCCAACGTGTCATCTTTAAATCTCTTTCTCTGTCAGACCAACAAACCAAAGCAAATATGTTGATTGATATGTATAAAACTGAGAGAAATGGTAACTACTTACATTTGGGAAGGTGAGCAGTTTTCCAAAATGCATGGATGGATCTGTGTCCATTCTCTGTTCTAACTTAATAAAAGCCACTGCCATCTTCACCATTTGTAGGTATTCAGAAAAGAAATCATGTTAAAATATCATTAAAATCTTGCTTAGATTTTATGAAATATTCCAAAAAGTGATGTAGGATTCATATAGAGACAAATAAAAAACACACATGGTGCCTGTATATCATAGAAATGGATTGTTTTCCTATTAATTTAGGGCATAAGGCTGATATCTGTGTACTGGTCACCTTGTGTTTCACATGGAGACCACTTTTAACAGGTGGCAAATTTGCACATCCTTTTTGCATATCCTTTTAACAGTGCCTGTCAGATGTTGTATGCAATTGATTGTTTGTGCACACTTAATTAATTAGAATCAGTGAAATGTTTCATCTTTGCTACTAGTCATGTGTATTACAGCGTCTTTGGTCCTTGCTGGTTTCTAGGTAAGAGGTCAGCGCTAATATTCATTGATGGTGATGCAAGAACATGTAATGAAACCAGAGTGCAGAGTGCGGCACCAAATACTGTCCATCTTATCCGCAGGACAAACCTTTATTTATTTGAACTGTAAAAATGGCAACTGCAGATCACAGTCCATAAAAAGAAACAAAAAAACACTTGAACCTTAGTCTGTATGAAGCTGCAACAAGCATGTTGCTGGTTAAATTTGATTTGAATGCTCTGTCACATAACTGACTATATGTATGAGTGTAGCATCCTGGTGAAGGAGATATGATCAGTGCCCTTGTTTAATGTTATTAAAAATAAAGTCAAGTCGTGTGCTTTCTGCAGCGAGTTGAGTTGTAGGTGCAAGAAACCGGCAGTTAAAAATCACAACTCTGTGCCGTCATCATCCACAGCGCTGCTTGTTGTCAGAGGCACTGTGTGTTGCCAAGGCTCCTAGTTGGAGAAAGGTCGCTCCATTGAAGTCTTACTGGTTTCCATGGTTTCAGTCGTGATGATTGTGGTTCCAGACCCCAACCACCAATTTTGAATGGAAGTGAATTCCCATTGGCTGAGCTCTTTGTCTGTCACAAACAAAATGTGCTTCTATTATCAGACCGGCTGGGACCTTGGCTTCTTTGTCACTGAAATAATTGTTTAGTGTCAGGATAGGTAAATAGAACAGTGTAGCACACCCTGACCTGTGTGTTTCTTGGGGAAGCAGGCCTTTCCCCATGTCCTTCTGTCCTTTTTCCTGTGTTGTCCCCTTTTCCTCTCCTGTGTATTCGGTAAGAAAAGGACAAGCAAGAGGAAGGGGGCCGGCAGGATGGCAAGCGTTAGGTAACAGGCCTAATGTACTGTGTAACAATTTCACTCACTCCCTCAGACACACTCGCACACAGCTCTCAAACATACAGCAGCCCTTCTCGGTTTCTCACAGACACACATACACATGCCCGAATGTGATTTCATTTGGGTGAGTAATACGACAAAGGCTGAGTTTCTGCCTGACTTATTTTCCTGCCCTCCAGTTGTCTTTTGCTGTATCTTGGTGACTCCACGGCTTCAAAAGGGGAAGAACACGCACCAGAATGTGTGTATACGTGTGTCTCATGTTTGAGGGCACTTTAGGCTCCGTCAATATGATCACATTGCGTTCCCGATGAATTATAAAATCATCAATGTCTCGGCCTCAGACTGATGCCAGCAGTTTGCGCATCTGCATGTTTGTGCATGCAAAGCCCCTATTCTGTAGCCTCTTACCTATATGGTGACTAAAACTCTGTGCAGCTACCACAGTGCTTGTTGTTGGCAATGGTCCTAGTAGAAGAAAGGCTACTCCATTGAGTTTTACTGGTTTCCATTTCACTTGGACCACCAGTTCAACATTGTGCATTATCAGAAGTGTGTTTTTCAAGGACAAGTCTAATGGTGTGTTCAGACCCAAACAGAAAGTGACGTTTCACCTCTTGTTACATGCGTGAATACAGTTGGTGCAGTGTTTTTGGAGCATTTTGCAATCCACAACTATTTGCCCCAAAGCCAAGGGGAGAACTACTTCCTTCCAAAGTGCAACCAGTAGCTGGAAATAGGTGAATAGCATATTTTCAGAACTTAACAGGAAGACCTATGGTTACTCTTTTCTCCAAGCCCTCTCCTTTTCTTTTCTCTCTCTATATAAAATTTAAGTTGACTCATACAACTCTGACTACCCAAAAAACGATGACAGTAAACCTGTCCTCCATTCCTGATTGTTGGTTTCAGAATCCAGTGTATGGAAGACTCTCAGCTCATTGGCTTACCCATCACTGCATCAAGCAAACTTTTCACCAAAGTTAAAATATGTTCAGATCATGTGGACATGTATTTGCATCTGGTGCGAACTTGCGTCATTTCGTGTGTTTGCATAGACTTTGTATGTAATCGCCAAGGGGCAACCTCCGTACTGAAAAATGCAGGCGAAGCCGAAGTGGAATAAACTTCAGTTCCTTTAGGTGCCACTTGAGGTTGGCTCCAAAAGGGAGTCAGCCCCCACAGACTCCAATATTAAAATGCCCAACTTCACAGCATTAAAAAGCGTATTCACAGCTTGATACAAATAGTTTTGGCCTCTGTGGATAGATTCCCCCCTCATAAGAGCTCTGAGTGGGGTGACGTTTTCTATTTTTTTTTCTCTTTTCTTTTTTTTTTAAATAACTTATTCACCTGGAGAATTGAGTTAGTGGTGTGGTGGCATTCATTGACAGTTGTCCTGATTGGAGTCTGTTAGGCCTCATCAAGTATTTCAAGTCACTGGACCAGACCTCTTCACTCTATGTGCTGTTGTTGCTGTTCGGAGCATTTTTAATGGGGTATTTGACTAATTTTATGGCTTGCTGTTTGGTATAGACATAGACTGTATAAAAAGATGGATGTAGCTACCTTTGGCTACTTGTCAATGACAAGTCGTTAGCCAGTTAGTCACAGATAATCCTCCGTTAGATAATCCTCTGTTTTGAAACTAGTATGACCAAGATTTACAAAATAGACTTCATTTTTTATCCAGTATGACCCCAAATGACTGAGACAGCTATCTCCATCTGGTGGCGATAGAATGCATGTTTAAGGCAGTTTTGTCTTTATTTTTCTGACCTGGAAGCTACACCCATGTTTTACACTGTCTATGGGTACAGACCATCCCAGATGTTTGTGCTTCACTTTCATTGAGTGAAATTCTGGTATTTTATTAGTCCATTACTTAACACTAATTAGCAGCTGTCTGCGTAGTGGCTGATATGTGCGTCTCTGCATTGCACCCGTACAGTTAATGAATGCAGCTTGTTAACCAAACTAGCTAGCGTTAGCTGATAACTCAGCATTCTGCCCTTTCATCTATATAAGGTAACTTATTACTCCAGAAAAAAACAAAACAAAAACAAACCAACATGGCAGCAGCCAAAACGCTAACATTGAAGCTTTGTGATGCGAGTCCAAAACCAATGGGGGACATCACGCTGGCTGCGTCCATCTTTTCTGTCTGTGGTAATCATGCGGCATAAAAAGTGCGCTTCTGGACACCGTAAAATAAATTTACTTGACCCACCAGACTATTAAAGTCTACTGTGTGTAGGTGTTGCAAACAGCGGATACACATTAGGGATGCTATCATGAAACTATGATGAGTAAAACTAAATTAAATATTAATATAATAATACTATTATTGAATGCATTAAAATAGAAGCGATGGTGGTCACTTACTCTGAACATCCATTCATACAGGCCTAATGCAGAGTGATGGTTTATCATGTGGCAGCTGCTGATTAAATTTCTGCTTCTGCCACACATATGTCATTACATAAAAAGGTACATGCGGTTATTAAGTTATGTATGGGATAGTTGTCACATGTTCTCCTACACACCTGCTTCTAGTGATGTTTGTATTCATCAATGCTCAGTGGCGAATACTACTCATAGTTAGGTGTTCATGTCCACAAAATTTACTCACCATAAAATATCTACTTTGCTATTCAAGAAGGGAAAGCAACTGCAGAACTGGCAGATGAATGTGATGTCCAGTTTTTGTTTTGTTTTTTCTTCACTGTAGCATGTCCCCAGTCTTGTACTTTTCAGCTTGACACACTCAGCTGAGTCATTTCCACACATTTACTCATACAAGTGCACAGCACACCAGTAGAACACCTCTGAAAGGCATTGTGGTGCTGACTCATTGTGCCTGTACCATCACTGTGCTTGCACGCGCATAGTACAGTCAGAGCAGCGCAGTTTGTGTGGACTTGACGTGACCTCACGGTGCGCGATGTCTTTGTGACATACGCAAACCAGAGACGCAATTTTAGCTAGTTAGCATTTGTAAAGACGAGGTTTAATGGCAGCCATGGATGGCATGTTCTCAATTGAGCTGGGGTGTTTGTGTGCATGTGTGTGAGTTAAACTCCTTCACATGCTGATGTGGGTTAAGCCTGAGCATTATACCCTCTGTGGGTGTTGTAATCTCTATCTGCTGTTGATGAAGGTTAACCTCATACAGTTTAACAACACACAAGTAAGTGTGTGTGTGTTTGTGAGAACACAGATGAGCATGCAAGATGCACTTTCCCAGGCTTCCCACTGTAGACGTTACAGCATAAACCCAGTTCTCTTTTTAGAATCATAGTTGAGTCATGCATGAATGTTTTCATGCTGGAAGGTTTCTTGAACATTGTATACCAAATCATTTTTAACTCTAAGTTCTACATCATAGAGCCCAGCCCATCATTGAGATATCTATAAATTAACTGCTTATATGTTGTCTGGTATACCCAGACGATTTTTTTTAATAGAACATAATGCGGAAAAAAAAATGGTTTCTTCAGTTTTTCCAGCAGAGCTGCTCCGACTTGATTGCTTACAAAACCTTCAGCACTGTCCAGAGACATTCGTGTTAGGTTGATTGGCGGTTCTATATTGGCTGTGTATGTGTGGTAGATAAAGTGCTTGAAGTCTAGAGATTAAAGCATTGTATGAATGTATGGTTAAATGTTCCTTGTAGTCCAAAGCCCTTTGAGTGGTCAGTAAGACTAGAGAAGCGCTATGTAAATATCAGTCCATTTCATTCCACTGTCTGCAGTACATGTAGCACAATACGCATCACGGCTGAGCAGACGTAGGTGTGGAGTCAAGCAGTGTCTTGAGATCAGCCCATTAGCCACGGGGAGAACAATGGAGAACCGAATCCGACAGCCACCTACACCTCAGTCGCACCAAGCTGAAAACTGACTGGGTGAGAGACCCTGTGAGAGCTGCAGACAGAGGCATTTACGGGCAACTGTTAATAAAAGGTTAATAAAACCTTCCACAGTTTCACCCACGGAAACCTTTTACGACTTTTACTTCCTCGTGGATAGACCTTATTGACCAAAGGCATGTGGGTTTGTGTTTCTGTTGATTGCATTGTTTATTCTATTGAATATAGATGTATAGAATGTTTAACCAGTTGGAGATTCAAAATCTAGTGTTTATAGTTGTTCAGATCAACTACAGGCAGAATAAAAGCCTGTCTGTGGTAACCTAGTATTATTTAAAAGCCAGGATAATATCAAACATTTTCAGAAAGTCTCTTCAGAGTTACATTAATGGTCTTGCATTGGGTTGTGTACTTCAAAAAATATTGGGCAGTGATGAGAACAATCCCCAGCTCCACACAGCTGGCCACAGCACAAAGTGGGTTAGAATGCCATATTGGTGGTTTTTGTTAGTTTACAGATAATGGCCCTCTGAAACTCACATTATCCATTGTGATCAGACCATAACGGCAGCCCAGTGGAGTCATTTTTGTAGATGTCTTTTGCGAAAGTGACAGCTTACTAATATTTTCAAAAATCATGATGAGGAAGTGTTCTGTAACTTTAAAAAGCTGCTTTATGGTTTTCTATGCACACAGTTTCTTAGAAATGAGCAGCATGGCATAGGTCACAGTAGGCCCACAGTAGGCATACAGTAACACACAAGATAAGATGTTTTTCCATAAATAGTACAATTCTGAAATTGCTGGTATTTTTTACTGTAAGTGCTAACCAGTAAGAATGAGATTTCCCCGTCACAGAACAGCAACCACAAACATGGGTTTGTGGTTGCAGGGCAAGCATGGCATGTTTCACAATAATGATGTACAGTAGTGGAAATATATTGTAGTCTTAATTATCATATTGTTTTGATACAGCAGTGTTTACCTCAGTCAGCCAGGTCTTTCTTGTGTCTGTGCTGATGTTCACCGTGTTTATGGAGGGCAACATTTAAGTGTTGTTGTGTCATTAATTTGTGTAAAAGCTCCTAACAAGCTCCCAGTAATCCCAGTCCTACTATCCTCTATATGGTAGGTGAATCGTTGTTGTACAACTGAAACCTGTTACAATCAATACAATAAAAATGTCACTGATAAGGAGAGCGATGTTGTGATTTGCATGTACTTTACATCTTCTTAGCTTATTACTGGTTTTCTTACAGTGAAATGAAAGTGTTTAACCTTTCCTGAAGTGGCAGTAATGGACTGATTGCATTGTCGATTGAATTATTCAGAACTGCATGTTACAGTGCCTTTAAAGTTCATTTAACAATGGATACACTGAAATGGTTAAATGTTACACAAAAGAAAATAAAAAGAAGAATTGGTGTTTATATATCTACTTCAGCATCAACTGCCTAGAATTTCTTAGTTACCTGTTTTTACTCATCGGTAACAGTTTGAAACACGCACCTTACTCTGTATTTAGCAACGGGAAAATAAACTCTTCCTCCAGCTCTTGGGTGGAGCTTTACACCAAATGCTAAAGGAGCCATTTCAGGTGAAACTAGAGTTGGCGTGTATGTGTTGTGTACTGTAGAGTAAATGGTCCAGACCTCTTCTGGGCACCAGCTGCTCTGACATGGTGCTGTGTTGAGGTCACTATCTTGTGATCGGAAGGGCTATGTGACACTTCATCTCATTGCAGCTGGCCTCTCAGGAGTGTGTGTGTGTGTGTGTGTGTGTGCGTGCGTGCATGCGTGTGTTCATGTGAGCCCAGATCTTTTGGCAGAAAGAGTCATGGAAGCGAGATCAAAGCAGATAAAATCCTGACATCGCTAAGGCACTCAAACTCCGGTGAAGTTGGAAACTCAACTTTTGAGATGTATATGCTCGTCACATGCTTGGTAGTGGAGTCGAGCTTGCCAGCTAGTGTCACCACTGGGCTAGCTGAGTCTGTGCCTGTTAGCACAATAATGTCATTTTTTACTGGTGGTGCTTACCTTAAGCAATTAAAGCTGCTTAAGAGAAAAATCTGGAAAAGGGTGTTTTAAAAAAAAAAAAAAGGGAATCTGAAAAAGGGCAGACCTCTCTATCCCTTCTCTGCCCTAAGCCCCTCCACCAAACAAGCACGGGTATAGGCACATGCTTCATGCAGACTAAAAAAAAAAAGTTATTGGTGACTTTTTGGTATCAAACCCAGCTCTCCCGAGTCTTTTGCTTGACCCTTTATTAACCAAAATTTTGACGTTTCTGCTTTTCCACACCTCCCTCTGGCTCTGCCCCGTGTGTGCATCAATTCTTACCAGTGAATGGACCATTGTTGCACATGGTTCCACTGACGTACTGTAAAGTTCCATAAAGCTCGTCTTCCCATCTTTCAGAAACCGTTTGAATTTGCTCTCTAGCAAGGTTTCTGAATTCAAATGCTTTATTTTCCATTGTACCAGTGGCGGGCCCATTTTAAAGGGCTCTTTAAATTACAGTAACAGAGTTACGGTATGGGCTCTTTAAATTACTGTAAATTGCTGTAAATTACCTGGATTTTCTTTTTGATAGGAGAGAGACGAGGCTCTAGAGTGCGACCATTATGATCTGAGTTTTGTGTCAAGTGTGACTAAATGTTTCCATTGGCTGCACTAGTACACCTGACATTTAGCAGATGCGTGTATGTTTATCTTTGTGTGTCTAGCATTATATATTTGTTTTTATCACCAACATTCTGTATAGGGCTGTCCTCTCTCTGCCTCTAATTGGCTCAGACCAGTATTCTTCTTCACTTAATACTAAGTGTTACGTGTAAGGCGTGTGTGTATGTGTGAAACCGCGCCCTGTACCCAATCCTCACATCCTTAAAATGTATTATAACTGCCTCTGGACCTGAAAGCCTCAAGTGGACTGGTATTGTTGTGTGTTTGAATCTACGCAGAGCTTTGCAGACCATCATCTACACCACTCTACTGTCACCAGGGAGCAGTGTCAAAAAATATGTGGAAAACAACTGGTCTGTGGGCTACTTCTTGCTTCTGTTTGTGCTGTTGTTGCTCCTTTAGCTTATCTCCTGTCGGGCAGAAGACCAAAGTCATAACTGACAAAAAAATCTTCTTTGTAGTGTAGTATTGCCTGTGTTTCTTGTGCTCCTTTTTTAACTTTGGTTATTTTTCATGCTTCTTCCTCTTCGTGGTGAACTCCACAGTCGCTCCCTTCCTGTTCAAACCCACTTTTCAACCAATCAGCATTCTCTGCATAGCATTACTGTTGGGCTAAGCGCTGTTGGGTTTTATGGAGGACCGCATGCAAGAACGTCTGCATTGGTTGCTCGCCCCAAATCCTTCACTCTGCACACCCAAATGCCTATGCAAATGGACACAAATGTGTTATCACCGTCTCAGCCAAGACCCAACATCATGGGTGGAGTTAACCAATGTCTTTCCTCTGTCCCTGGAAAGACATGTTGATCTAGCATCTTAGGCAGAGATGCCCACATCTCACTCCAAACCACATCTTACTACATAAAGAAGGAGAAAAATGACTGTGCTCATTTGCAAAGAATGGCTTGTCCAATTTTTTTGTGGCTCAGATATTTCTTTTGATGTCCCATATGTTACTTATGAAAAAGAACAATAAGAGGTTACCAGTGTGTATGAGAACCTCAAAAAAAGGTAAGACTTAAAATGTGTTTTTAATGTTGCCAAAAGTTGAATAATGTCCCTATTGCAAGATTTTTTTTTGTATATAGTTATTATATAATTGTAATCGTAGCCCTGTTTCCACCTTTTCACAAGGTCTCACTGCCCCCAAAGTGAGAATAAATGTGCTCGTTCTCGTGTGATCCAGATGTCCTGTTGGTACCCTCCACAAGATGCAGAGGGGAGCAGTTACGTCAACAAAGCTGGACCACTGCCAGTTCCAAGAATAGATTCCTAGGGCTTAAAATACCTCGTAGACACACACGTTCCAAACAGATGATTGCATACGCTGTTAAACATACATGGCGAAAAAAAATTTGTATGATGGAAGAGAGATTTGAATGCTCAGGAAACAATTGGTGAGGATGACTGTATAACAGCATATTTCTGTCAAGGGAGAAAATTTGTGTAATAGTTGCACTGGGGAACTACATTAATACCCACTCTGCAGGTTTCAATGAAAGTTTTAGGGTAGCATAACTAATGCATATAGAAAAGGATGATTGAGGAGATGGACTTTAATGCAGGCATGATACAAAGTGAGTTGATTTTGTTTCCGTCTTGTTTTGTGCTTTCTGAAGTTATCTATCGAGACTAAACAAACAATATGGTTAAATCATATTGTGTAGTAAGAATTTGTTGTATAAATCTGCTGTTTTAATTGAATTAGGTATTTTGTTTTTTTTTAAAAACATCTTTTATACCAATTTAAGATTTCAGAAGCTCTTACAAATGGAATAGTAATTGTGATTGTGGGCTTCTTAACATCTTAAGACTAGGTCACACACAAATTTCATTGTTGCATTCCTGTAAATGGCACAGTTCTGTTATCAGATAAATTGTGCAAAACACCAACTGTGCTCACCTGACATTTGTTTTTGCAAGTTACCAAATTTAGCAAAGACGTGAACTCTACCAGTGCCAATGTTTGTCACAGTTTGTACAATACCCTTGAAAGGAAAGTACACACACCGACGCACTTTCTGAGCTGGATAAATGCCACAGTTAATGCCCCGTGCTCTCTCAGGAGCCCCCTGTCCGGTCTTCCTCATTTCCCCTTCCTGTCTGCAGCAGGAAGTTGGCCTTGCCAGGCTTCAGATGGCCTCATCTTCTTCATGTCTAAAACGAGTGCTTGGAATAGTATTCCACAGAATTTGACAGATTAGATGCTGTTTGTTTGTGTGTGTGTGTGTGTGTGTATCATGCAACTCTGACTTGATTTACTACTTGATTTTCTCTCTCTTACATACCTCATTAGACCCGTATTGATGGAGACCCCCATGTTTTGGACTTGCAGCCATTTAGCAGAGCAAGGCATCAATAAAACAAGGTGAATCATGGCATGGGGAGGACAAAATTTAAGATTTCATATAAGAGAGAGAGAGAATATAGCCTCCCCCTCTCTGTGTCATACACACACACTTGCTGCTCTCAGCAATCCCAGAGGCTCCAAAAGAACACGGCATTGTAATTTGAAAGGCTTAAAAGACAGTCCAGATGTGTTAAACTCCCTTTCTACGCACACACAACAAGCATGACCGCACACCATGCCACCCATGGGTGCTTGCTGTGAGCCTCGGGAGACCCCACCCAGAGAGCCCGTGTGCTGCAGAGCAGTTAAACCCCAGCGTACATGCACTGAGTGAGACGCTGACAGCTCAGCTCCCGCCTTTTAAACTACAAGCTGTGTATTCTTTGACAGCCGGCGTAAGAAGCGACAAGGTCCGCTGCGACAGGCAGTGTTTTGTCTTGTTTGTTTTTTTCCCGCTTACCTTCAAAATGAGACCGGTTCCTGCAGCGGAGTACAGCACCGAAGGCTCCACCGGTGAAATGTTAACTGCCCTACATAAGTTATACCTGCCTCATCACGCGGCCACGAGGAACATTGGTTTCACTATTAAGCGCGAGCTCCAGATGTTAGCGAGGGCGGTACCGTGTTCACGTGCCATAAAAATGTAGAATAGGTGCCAGTTGAAGCCTCCGTACTATAACGTACACACCGGATTCTCCGCCGTGCCAGCTCTGAGTTTCAGTCAAGTGTAATCGCTCACCCGGTCCGCCCACTCTTCTGCTGCTGCCGCCACCGCTGGATGGACGCCGACCGACCGACCGACCGACCTACTGGCGACTTCAGGGCGCCGCCCACCGGTGATAACGAGCAACTGCAGGCCAGGCAACAAATAGGCTAAGTGCAACCTATTAGACATCTACGTCGTTGCAGCTGAAAGGTTTTTAGCTCAGCGAAGATTAGAAATACCATCTGGTCAAACAGTTATTTAGGCAGTTTTCTATCTTTTTTGGTTGCGTTTGCACACAGGAATTACCTAACTGGATAATAAAGTTTGTTTGCTCTAATACTAATTTTCTGTGTTTACTTACTCTTTAACGGATTATTGTTTGAAGACTTTGGATTGTGAGCACAATCAGCCAAAACCGAACACTACAAAACGGCGTTGTGAGTTAATAAAAACAACTGCACTCCTGTTTCGTTTCCTTTGAATCTGACCTTATTTTAACACAGTATTTAATATTAGAAATGTTAAAAGAGGCAAAACAGGGTTCACTTAGAAAACCTCTTTAACAACTGGAGATATCCGCTATTAGGGCCTAAGTGAAGAGACATAGCTGATCATGTTTCACAAGCATAAAACATGTAAAACCCATGACATACTCTGAAATGCATGTAAAAGAAATGTTAAAAGAAAATAAAAAATAATGAAATAAGAAATAATAAAATTAAAAAATTAAAATAAAATAATTAGAAATCACTGTTTTGGGTAATTACAAAGGTTGAATATTGCAAAAGTAAATACATAAAAAAATAAAAATGAATAAATTATTAAATAAAACAAAACGGAGAGTCAATACAGACTAAATAGCTCCAGAAATAAATTAAAACAGAATTATCCATTTGTAACATTTTATAAATTAATTAATGTTTGCATGAATTTTTATTCCTATTTTTGATGCATTTAATGTCATTTTATTTATTTATTTTAGACTTTGGCAGTTTTTGACATTTCTCCTTGAGTCAAGGACAAATCTAGCCAAGAGTTCTAAATATAAGCTGGAAAGAAAGATATCATGCGATCATATAGAGTAAAGTAATTTCATCCTCTTGGTCAGCGATCTCTTCCAGCACAGGTGCTGCAGTGGTGATTTATTCCATCTAAAACAGTCTCCCCTTCAGGGTAGGTGTCCTCTTTTCTTAGCCCCCTGGATCTTCTTACCATCCTCGCCCACCACACAGCCATCAAAAGTCTTTAATGGGTTCATCTGACCACCATCTCTCATCATCACCATCATTGCTCACCACAACATTCAGTCACTGCAGCAACGTGGTCATCATATGTGAAACGATACGGCCGACAGGTTACACAGCTTAGAAAAAGGATCATATTTGCGGTTACAGGTTGTGCTTTGTGCAATCCCGACCAGATGTTCCTCTGGGTGTGTTAGGGATGAATTTTCCCTTGGGGTGTAATGGTGGTTACATGAAAAAATAAAGAATGTAATAGAAAAAGCAGGAAAAAACAAAATACAGGCAGCTTTTGAGTTGCTGAATTAATTTCTACATTTAAACCTGCAGAGGTGGTGTTGTGACTAAAAATACAAATACACAAATGAACTCTGAAGCAATAGGCTGGAAATCACAAAGAACTACCAACATTTCAGCAGAATTATGATGCTCATCTGAGGAAGGAGTGCCAAAATGAGGGAACCTGATTTACAAAGACTACTCAGTTTTTTTTTTTTAATATAAACTGATGAATACAAGGGAAAGCTCGAGAGGTGGTCTCAGTGGGAGATTTTCACGATCCGAGGAACATTCCTTTGTTCCCATACTGTCTGACTAAAGTACACAAGGACTGAGACAGACTTGACCTCAGACCACTGATTACTAAAGCTACCCTCTAAAGGAAAATGATTTT
Organism: Paratilapia polleni; assembly: GCA_015106735.1. Classification (NCBI taxonomy): domain Eukaryota; kingdom Metazoa; phylum Chordata; class Actinopteri; order Cichliformes; family Cichlidae; genus Paratilapia; species Paratilapia polleni. The sequence goes on along the minus strand of VUQI01060007.1, from coordinate 9,946 downwards.
ATGGGCTGTGTTAACAAAGAACTTCTTCATTCCACTTTTGGCTTGTGTACACTAATATCAGGGCTGAGTATAAAATGGGGGGTCTTGCTATTTTTCAAAATGAATCAGAACAAATAACAATCCAAACAGATATTAATAACCCATTTTGTCCTGTATTGATGAGCCTAAATAACCTGAAAATGAATGCACACTCGTACTTTCTTCTTCTGATTTTCTGATTTCTTGCGTGGAGATTTCAACTAGCTTTATTCATACAGACTTGAAACATGCAAATATAGAATATATTGTATTTATCACGTTGTTTTAAAAAGGAGGTTGCATATAGTTGCATATTGGAAAATGCACCATGTTTAACCTAATTGGGAACCAGTTGCTGAATAAAGTGATACAATAATCTTTAAATTAAAAATACTTTTCCACATAGAACACAGGTCTCCCTAACAAAAAGCACCACTGCTAAATCTGTGATTGTGTTAAGTGATGTTGTGTGTGAAACAGCTGTGTGCGCTTTGTCTTTTCTCTGTATTTAAGAGCATGTTTCCTCCTGCTGCCTGTTGCTCAGTTGCATGCAACACTTCAAAGGCCACTTCCTTCTTCTGCTGGAGGCCAGAACAGGAAACAGTACTTGGCGAGCTTTTTGACAAATGGGACTACACTGAGGGGACAGGCCCTGAGCTATCATCAATGGTATAGCGACCATCGAAATCCTGGTAGACTCTCAAATACAGTTTGGCATTTAAACTAATTTCCAGACACTCAGGCAACAGTACAGGTACAAGAACCCACAGATGTGTGCACACATGACACCTAAAGCTATTTGCTCTTTGTTGTGTAGCACACCATGTGGGAGTCGCATTACGTGCAGGACATACAAAGAACTGCTTTCCCTCTGTAGAAACTGATTACACTGCAGAGCTGCATCAAACTAGCTTTGAGAATAATCAGCTGGGGTAGGACACAAGAACAGACTCGTGCTGTGCTTCAATACTTTAAGAAACCTTTATCAGTGTCAGAAGGAAATGTGTTGTGAGTCACTGTATGTAAATGCAGCTTATTATTGTTAAAGTTTTTGATATTTTTTTATGTTTATTTTGAGGGCAATTTCACACAGGATTAGTGAAAAATAAGTAGCTAATGTAAAACAATTAGAACTGTATGGTTACATTTATTTTACTGCTAACAACTAAGCAGTTTCTAAATATTGAAACTGTATAGCCTGGAAACATTTTTGGAATGATTGTAGTTGTCCAAATTGTTTCTTTTTGTTGGATTGAAACTGCAGGAAGTCAACAACATACAATAATAAAATAGAAATAAAATGAGTTTTTGCCTCATTTTGTTGGATTTCATTAAAGCTGCTGTCTCCTAAGATTATGCTAACGTAAGATGGACCCCACAGCTTATTCTGTTTATTTTGCTTTATGGTCCTTAAAGGCAGCAGGTTAGAGCAAACCTTTTTTTTTTTTGTTCAAAATCTCTCTAACAAATAAAGGGATGTCTCTCTGTTGTGCCACAGACTGAAACATGTACTCCTGCTGATGCTGGCCTGTCTGTTACAGCGGGCACCGAAATTGTCTTAGTAATCAATGAAGGAATCTCTGTATGTGTATTCATTTTTGCTTTTCCCAACAACCATGCATCCTACTCTGTATTGCTGAGAAACTGAGTGAGTCAGAAGTAATTTTGATGAGAGGTGGTCTCATTTTAGGGGATCTTTTCCTATTTTGTGATATTATACATATAATATAATGTACTATTAGTGTACTATTGGTGGTATATAGGTGGTATTGTAGGCTTGTGCCTCATTAGTGACCTAGTTTTTGGCTCCAGTGCTTTTAACCAAAGCATGCAATAATGACGACTCTATAAAGCTCAATAAAAAGTATTACTAGATGGGTAAACAAGAAGCATAAGGTAAACTTTAACAGTAGCCCTAATTGCACAATGATTTGGCCATTTTAAGCAACAGCTTTCCAAAAGTTAAAACCCAATTTTATTTTTTGCACCCCTGAGCTCCAGTAGCGCAAGTGGTTAGCGCACAGTACTTATAAGACAGTAACCTGCAGAGAAATGCTGAGGTTGTGAGTTCAAGCCTCACCTGGAGCATGCTTTGTTCTTACCTGCAGAAAGGTGAAACTTCTATTGCAAAAGCAGCTAATCAGTAGGGTAAAACTAACCTAATGATTGTCTAAAACACCTTGCTCTCCCTGTTAGTGGGCACTCAAAGTCTGCCAGTCCAATCCAACAAAGGATTATTGATGCAGGTTTTGGTTTAACTTAGCTCTTCATTTCTCATGTAAAAACAAAATAATGTGGTTAAATCACATTAAAAGTGGATCTGCTGCTAAGAACTCAAATCTATAATTTTAATAAACTAATAAATAGTTTTATTAATGTAGTATGGGCAGTTTTATACTGGTGAACACAAAGACTCATGGGAGTGTTAGTAAAGTAGCACCAAATCACAGCAACAGTCCCTTCAAGGCACTATGTACTGCAAAGTAAAGCTCCTACAGATCACAAATCCATTCCAGGGCTAACACAGACACCTAATGCCCAGTCAACCTAACATGCACATCTTTGGACTGTGGAAGGAAGCCAAAGCACCCCAAGAGACTCATGTTAACTTGACACAGAAAGGCCGCAGCCAACTAGTGGATTTGAATTTCTTGCAGGGAGGCAACACTACTAACCATTGCATCACTATTCATAATGCTGCAAGGACATTTTTACACTGGTAAGCACAAAAGACTCATAAGAGTGTTTAATTGAAATCATGGTAACACTTTATATTAGGCTACACATAGTAACCATTAACCTTTGCTTATTAATTTGCAAATTAGTAGCCAACTGGCTTTTGTATTAGTCAATTTTAAGGAATTTTTTGAGTGCTCCTATAACAGAATTTTGACATGATTAAGTTTATCAATATAGGTAAAGCTTGAGCTCCAGTAGCGCAATTGGTCAGCGCACAGTACTTATAAAACAGTGACCTATGGAGGGATGCGGAGGTTGTGAGTTCAAGCCTCACCTTTTGTCGGCAGTGAGTGAGGTGCCATGTCTAAACAGGAAAAAATGTGTGCTTTTTCAGTTTCATTCTCTCTGCCACCTAATGGACATAATGTTACAGTTCATTCAGTGCAGATACCCGACACTTTAAAGCCTCATGACTAAATTATTGAAGGTAATAATTGTGGAGCATCTGCGTTTTAACAGAAACCTGCATTGCCTGCATACTTGTTTTATTTAAGAATATGAGTTTGATCTTTCTGCGAATGGACAGTCTCACACTTGGCGAGCTTTAAGACCCCATGGGACTGTTGTTGTGAGGTCAAATCACATCAAAATATTTGCTTATTCAGTTCAGTTTCATCCTAACTGAAAAGACCAGCGGTGGCACAGTGGTCCAGTGGTTAGCAGCAGTTAGTTTCTGGGTTCTCTCGTTGGCTGAGGCCTTTCTGTGTTTAAAAAAAAAAATACTAAAGAAAATAAATTGTGGTGCATAAGAAACAACATTTGTATACAAGTGTCATAATATGGCAAACTGAGTTAAAGTCCTGCTTATGTCATAGTTAAATGGGGGATTCATTTGTAGACCCAAATGCAGGACGCAGGAGACAGGGATAACACCAAAGCGAGGTTTAATGCTGATAGTCCAGGGCATAAACAAAGTCCAGGATCCAAGAAACAATGTGCAAAAACAGGAGATCCAAAAATCAGAAATCACTTGGAATACAAAACTCTAGGAACACAGGGAATACATGACTAGGAGCACAAAGCTACATGGATGATGCAAATATGGAAAAGGGGAGACTGAGACAATATATACACAAGATAAAGAGGAAAGAGGTAATAGGTGGGAAACACGGCTGAAGATGATAAACAGATGGGGGGAAGTAAAACTCAACACATGACACAGAGAACAAAATCTACCAAAATAAAGCAGGAAGTAAGATCCAACTAAACAGGGAAAAGAGATTAACTTGACACAGGGAGAACAGAGGCAGGGGAACACTGAAAGACAAAGGAGGAAACAGAAATGGAAACACAAAAGGGAAAGTCATCAATAACTAAAATTAACAATAACCGAAGACTCAGATTTAAGATTAGACTTAAACAGCAAGGCTAGAAAATAAGATGGTAAGATAAACAAGGTTACTAAACTTCTAAATCTGAGGGACCAAATATATACAGGAGCCACAGGAGAGTTATAATAAATACAAAGAATATAAACAATGCTGACAGCCTAAATTACAAAAGAAACGGGGAACAAAACTCAAACATGAGTCATTCTCGAAACCAAAAAGTGTCAGGAGGGCTTTGAGTTTTGTGTTTTGTATTCTGTTTGGTTGTTATAGTTTTCTGTGCCGTGGTCCCGGGTCGTTGACCCGGCCTTTTGAGTTTATGAATATTTCATTCCTTGTTTCTTTTGAGATTT
>VUQI01060006.1:0-11995 GCA_015106735.1 Paratilapia polleni | reverse complement strand
GCTACAGATGGGAGGTTCTGCGAAGTGAAGGGAAAACGGAGAAAGCAATACTGACATGAAAACCTGGCCTTTTACACATAAAGACAGAGATTTAAAAAAACATGCAGGTTATGCGTTTTCTCAGTGTTGAAAGAAACTACAGTGGGAGCTGATGAAGGTGATGTTCGAAGTAATAAACGAACTGAATAAAACTGCGTGTCCGTGTGGACAGAGGAGAGAGTAATGACCTATATTTGTGTTCGGGTGGTGACAGTTCCTCTGTGCCACTTTTAGCTTCCTGTTATAAAACTTCTGGATGGAAGCACAGCTGTCTTGACTCTCTTAAGTAAGAGTGATGGATGTGGAGTTTAGGGAGGGATAGAGAAAAACTTTCTTTGTGTGTATATGTATGGAGTGGGGGGTGGGGGTTGCAGGAAATGAACACACTAGGGAGTAAAAGAGAAACACTGACTTTATGTTGTTTCATGAAAGAGGAGGATGTGTTGTCCTGTGTGAGGGTAGGTTATATACAGGAGGGGGGGGAGACAGTGTGTGTGTGTGTGTGTGTGTGTGGCAAAGAGAGAGAGAGAGAGAGAAGGAGAGAGAGAGAGAGAGAGCAGGTTTCTTCTCAGTTGTTCCTCCTCTCAATCTGACACCAGCAGTCTGCTTTTCCTCCTCGGCTGAAACTCCTGCAGGTAAGTAAAACGACCAGACACTCTGACAAGATGTGACAACGACTTTATGACACTCGGCCGCCACGACTCTTCATCTTAATGCTGCACAAAAAAAGAAGGAAAAGGTAGAAGAACTAACACCCGGCGGCGCGGTTGCGCGCTTGCAGAGACGTGCAGGACTGAAGAAGTTATGCACAAGTCGCCAACTCAGCAGTAGTTTTTCTTTTTTTCCTTTTCTTTTTTTTTTTTTTTAGAAAGTTACCTCAGCGTTCTCACGCGCCGGCCTACTGCCCGACATTGTGTGTGTGTGTGTGTGCGCGCGCTTTGTCCGGATTGCAGTTGCATGCCAAGCTGATGCTCTATCGTTGTAGACGTGGCTTCTTAAATGAATTCATTCTGACAGCAGCATGTGTGAGTGTCAGGCAGTTTGTGTGTTCAGCTGATTAGACGTTACTTATGATCACGGGGGGGACACTTTCTGTTCCTGCCTCAAAGCAGTACAAACGTGGGGTCTAATCAATTTGTCAGGCCAGGGGTGTGTCAAAATACAGTGTGCTTTGTAGAGCTCTGCAAGTATAGCTAATATTTCAATGGATTCTCTTCACATTTCTGCAGTATTTCAACATTTGAAAATAAAGAAAAACGCTGCATAGAATATTATACTGTAGTCTTTGGTAAAGCAGCAATTTGTGGTCAGCAATGTTCAGAATTTGAACACCATTTAAATACAGAACTCCTTAGAGACAGATAGAGATTTCAGAAAAAATGTGAAGAGTAATTTAGTAGTACTTACTTAGCAATTTAGCAAGAGTCAGCCAACTTTGGATACATCCTCTGCCATGGATACCCTATCTGTGACAAATGTTATGGCCATCCAAAACTGTCAAGACATTTTACTAAAAGCCAAAAAAGGATAACAGATGGTGCGGGAGGAAATGTCAGTTCAATTCTTTGGAGACTATGAGTGTAGTTGTTGGAATATTGCATGTTAGACTGAAGTGGTGGACATAAAGTGGGCACACTTAGGAGCAAAACTTAAACACCAAATAAAAGTATGCCTATCCAGTTTATGGACTAAATAATGGTGCCACTCATGTTTACTATCAGATGCTTCCTTTTGCCATGGACAGTGACTGGCCTGAAGCCACATGACTATATTCCCCAACCCATTCTTTTAAGCAGAATTCATGGTACCTCGTTTGTGTCAGTTTGAGTAGGAATTTGTCTATGCAGAAGGACTGGGTATGCAACTAATGCAGATGTGCAGTCCTCATGGTCAGTGCCCCATCTAACAATGATGATGCTGTGCGTAGGTAGGATGCTGACTAGTTGAAAGCGGGCTTGAACAGGAAAGGGAGTTCACCATAAAAAGGGAAAAGCATGGGAAAAAAAGCAGCATGAGAAGCACAGACAGTGATTGCAGTGGTCAGTTTTCATTGTTTTTAAGACTCTGTTTCACTTCACTATAAAGGAGTTCTTTGTTTATTATGACTTTGGTCCTCTCTGCGGTAGGAGCTAAGCTAAAAGACCAGCAACAGCATAAACATGAAGAGTCCACAGACACTGCCCCCTGCTGATGGTAAACAGCTACAACATGTAGACGACAGCCTGCAAAGCTGTGTGCTCGCTCTGCGTAGGACACGCAAAACCCTTTAGTTCCCTCATTGATATGCATGAAGATACATGGCTGGTTGTTTTGTTTTGTTTTTTCTGTTCTATGCCCATCCTGTTTACAATGCTGTCTGTAATATGTTTCATGGTAACCCTGATGAAGGCCAGAAGCCAAAATGCTCTGTATGCTACAAGTGTTGTTGAAGTTTTGACCTGGTTAAGGTGTTTTTACTCATGCACTACACCTCTGAAATCTTTTCAGGACACCTGACAGAGGTGCATTTGAAAACACAAATGTCTGATGCAGATGGATTGGACATTAGCTGGCCTTTAACCTGCCAGCAGCGGCAAAGTGGGGTAGTGGTTAGCACTGTTGCCTCACAGCGAGAAGATCCTGGGTTTTGAAACCACTGGCTGGCTGGGGCTTTTCTGTGTGGAGTTTGCATGTTCCCCCTTGCGCCTGAGTTGGTGGCTTCCTCCCACAGTGCAAAGACATGCATATTAGGTTAACTGGCTGTAGGTGTGAATGGTTGTCTGTCTCTCTGTGTTAGTCCTGTGATGGACTGGCGTCCTGTCCTGGCTGTACCCTATGAAGTGCTCCAGGCTAGGCTCCAGCCCCACTGCAAGCCTGAATTGGATAAACAGTTAAAAAATGGATGGATGCGTCCTACATGCTCTATCCAGGCAGCACCCTCGCCTAAGCTACAGGGAGTATTTCCAGTAGTGAGAATGCATCTTGCTGCAAGCTACATGTGAGAAAGGACAAGTATGGAAATGATCCCAACGCGATTCTCCTCACTGTTTCATGTGTGAAAACAGCTTCAGAATACCTACGATGATGCATAACTTCTTCATCTCACTGTTTGAAAGACTGCACAGCACTGCCTCCACTGACCAACAAGTGGTTCCTGCGTCAGCACTGCAGAAATACTGCTTCAATTCATCAAGGGTTTGATTTTGACAGGTTAATGATGATCACTGACTCCAGTTTACCATTTCCCCTTGTTTATTTATCTGTAAATCACTAGCTGCTTGTAGGGTCTGCTGGCCCATGCAGTCAGAGAGGTGTCCAGCTATACTTGCCAGGATTTGCTAGTCAGTCGAGTAGAGTGTGAACTGAGGGTTTCCCTTTCCCGTGTGCTGCATTCCTGTGATGCAGGATTTACTGTAAAAATAAGCTACCCATTGGAGGACGCTGTGGTAACTGGAGTGCAAATATACAGTAGCATGTGGGATTCTTTGAAGTATCCAAAATATAATTCTTTTTGTGTCACTGCAGTGAATCCTCAGTTGACAGCTCTCCAAGAAAAAAAATCCAAATAATCACTTAGATTTTCCACACCAGCTCAACGTTCCAGCGTAAGCGCTTTCAAGCTGCACCACTCATCCTCTTCTTATGGTTATTCCTTTGTGACAGAAATACAGCTTTAGTTTGGATTGTTTTTAAAGGGAACTGAAGCCAGTCTCTTGTTGCCAGCCACTGCAAGAGCAAATGACAAAAATATGAATTAATATGATCAATCTGAAGCAAATTTTTCAGACATGTTGCAGAATAGAGCAGAGATGTGTTATGTGACATCTGACAGGCTGTAATAGTGAGGCAGATAATAACTGTTATATTTTACTATCAGTAGTCAGATAAAAATGTTGAGGCAGTGCTCCAGTTATTTCATTTTCTCCCAGTCATGCTCCATCCATCATCTCAAATCCTTTTAACATTCATCCATCACTGTAAAAACCTCAGGGAATCTCTCATCTGTCTCTTCCCTGTTTATTTCATTTCCTTAGTTTTCTCCTTCTCTCTCTCAAACATTTCCTCTCATTCTGCTGTCTTTCCTTCCTGCTTTTCAGAAGTGTGATGATTGAAGGCGAAAATAAAAAAGATACACTGTAGACTGAGAAAAATAACAACAACAGGACAAGAGACAAACACATACAGATTTGTTTGTAAGGCCTAAAAATACCACTCTTGTGGGCTTCGTTTCCTGCAGCAGCAGCAGGCCTCTAATTCCACCAAATAAGCTTTCATAAAGAGTCTCTTTGGAGCCTTAGAGATACTTTTCTGAGGAGTTGGTGAAAATTGAAAGAAATGTAAAAGGAAATAATATGAGGTCAATATTCAGATATTTTTTTGTTATGATTATTATCTGTTGCTAGTCTGTCTTTAATTCACGTTGGTAACAATTTTGAATCTTTATTGGGAGACGGTTTAAAATTTGGAACACAGATTGCATCTTTAGTTAATAACAGTTTTTTTCCCACTTGGGGGTAGCAGAAAAAAATGCGCTGACAGTATCACTTTTGAAGTTGACAGCCATCTCAGCTCTGGAGGTTGAGGGGGTCGTCCACCGTTCAGAAGGTCAGTGTTTCATCCCTGGCTCCTCTAATCTGCACAGGGTTGTAAACTTTACTTGAGAATTTCCAGAGTATTTCACTGCTCTTATAGCCATTTAAAAAAAAAAAAAACTTTAGCATTATAACATGATGTGTCATCAACGTCATATAACATCAAAGTTTATGCCTCTAGGTTTGTAAGGAAGCTCTAAGAAATAGACTGTAGCATACATTTTTAACCAGTAGGATTTTATGGCCTTGTGTTTTTCAGTGGTTACACTTTAAGGAGCATCTGGCTGCCTCTGGATTATCCATCTCAGAAACATATGTACTCACTATACCAGAAAGCACTCTGGGTAAAGCCATCAACCAAGTGCCATATGGTTTGTGTTACGGTTACTGTTACACAGGCTCATAATGATGGACAGACTGGTTTTTGGATCCTTAAGTTATTTACCTAAAATTTCATTTTTGCTAAAATTTTTTTTGAAAAGGTTGTCAAATTAACAAATTTTTTGTCAAATTTTAATATTGTAGTGGTCAAGTTTCCTGGCTTCTGAAAACCTTCTCACTCCTGTTTTCAGTCTATAGAAAGACGTATCACTCCCTCAACCTCTGGATCCTGTATGATAATCCTGTGGTCACATAATCTGATCTCTGATTTTAAGAGGATGTTTTTTTAATGTACTTGAAAATCCCTCCTGAATACATGTAGAGTGTATTGTTAGGCATGCTCCCATTTTCAAGCCATTGTTTTTGAGCATCTTATGGCTGCAACTCTTACTAAAACCATAATATCATGGCTCCATTGCATTCTGGTGTATTATATCTTGTATAGATCCCTAAAAGTAGGTACAAAATGGTTAATAAGGACTGCAAGGACAACCTGAGAATTACTGTCAGTACTATCATCTCTTGAGAAGATGCTGTTATTGTCGAAGAAATACGTAGACAGTTCACCAGCTATCCACAGGAATGTGAAAAATACAGCACACCAACAAACAATATACCTGACCAAAAATGTTGGTTTGGGGTTGATTGTTTTTTTTTTTTTTGTTTGTTTTTTATTTTAAAGTTCTTCTGGAGCACAGAGTAACTACAGTTTATCTCATTATAAAATAATTGTGTTTTTAGAGTCACATGTATCTCTTAAACATCTTCCTTTACTGTTGCCTCATATGGACATAAAACGTTGACCTGCACCATTATAGTTCTCTTTGTTTTGTTTTTTCATCCACCCTCAGGTTGTTACAGCCATGCTGGCAGTGTGTTTGAGGCTGCTTTGGCTCCTTCCTTTGGTTTGCTGTGTCCCGTCCCCCCCCAGACCTTCTTCCAGACTCTGCAGACGGTGCTGCGACCAGCTAGATCCTCCAGCAGCCACGGCTCATTATCAAATGCCTGAAGTCCGAACTGTTATCAACATGACCATCCTCAAAGGTACGAGAGCCTTGAAAAGCTTCTTGTAAACATTGCTGATTCCAAATTGTGTTCAGCTTCAGTCTGAAGCTCTTTGGCACTGGTTTGATGGTCAGGTACAGGACATTTTGCAAATGACTGCAAACAGTGATTGAAGGAGTGCTGCTTGTTAATTTAATGAAGACCATCCACCCTTGAAAGTCTGTGTTACCATCTCTCTGTTTTAAGATACATTTCCATAATCAGTGCTTCTCCTTTTCCAGATGGCTGTGTGTGTGACAAGAGTACTATTTAATCAGAAGAGTAATCATGTATATATAATCATGGAACAGAGCTGCTAAGTGTAGCCATGCACTGATGGTGAAGTGGAACTGAGAGTAAAATGAGAGACTGTCTGTGAAAAGGAAATTAGATACCCCACTGATAGAAGGAACCTGGAACCACTTCAAAAATCAACCACTTTTCAACATTTTGTAAAGAAGCAGACAGCCAAGTACTAGTGACGATGGCTTTTGACAAGGAAATGCAGATCAACATATGAATGTACAAGCCATGCATTTCATCAGGGTAAAAAAAAACTTGGTTAACAAACCAAGTAAAGGCCCAACCAAAGTGAGTCTGCAGTGTCAAAGAAGCATATTACTATATCTGTATCAGCTATACACTGTATAGAAAAAATAGAAATAGCCGTGGTGACCCATTGTTTTTTTTGTTTTTTTTTTAAGTTGTGACTTTTGCCATATGGCTGTCACCATCTTGGTTTTTTGAAGCCAGAATTTAGATGAGAGGGTAGAGAGTTAAATTATAAGCTGGGAACCTTGGTTAGCAAGCTGCATCCAAACTGCAGACTGTATGGCTGCATTGCACATAAACGGATACCTGCCAATTAGTGCTAAGTAACATACAAACATATCACTAGAATTTACCTCACCAAAACTGAATCACAGACTTCTTGGACCTTCTGTTGTTTGACAGGACAAATCATATGCTATTTCAGACAGCTGCATTTAAGTATTTCATATTTCATAAACGCACCAACACCACAAACATCAAAGAGGTCGAGTTTAGTGATTTAAATTAGCTAAAATGACAATTAGCAGGTAGCTGCCAGCCTAGTTGGCACCTACCTGTGATTAAAATTTAAACAAGTGAATTACATAAAAAGATAATCCCCCATACAGTTGTTTTGAAAAGGAAAATTAGTCATAGGGACTAAAATATTGTTTGTGCCAGGCTGTAAACATGTTTATTTCTACTGTAAAGCTGAGCATTTTAACACAAGACTCATTGGAGATTGGCTCACTTTTCAAGCCAGGCGTGTATGAAAGTCAACAAATACTAAATAAGCTTGTCTGTTGACTCCAGTTTACCAGAGGTCTTCACGGGTTCAAAGTTGGTGCCCACCCATCCAAATCTGGACCTAACATACATACATTAACTTTTAAAAAAATGGATGACTTGATTTGAAAGCGGTTTAAGGACTTGGTCTGAAGTAGACTCAAAGATAATTACAACTTACCCAGAATGGAGCCAACCCAAAGTGGCCTGTTTAGAGAGAGAAAACCAGTACTTGCAGCAGTATAATTCAACAGGATATAGACTGGACTGCCAAATAAATGGGCAGCTGCCTTGGTGTCCCAGACTTTCAGTGGGTCCTAAACATCCTAGGGTGTTTTGTGACAATGGCTTCTACTAACTATTCCCCAATTACTCTGTAGTAATTAGTTTTTTTGTTGTTGTTTTTTTCCCGGGATAACAATTAAAGTGCAATCCTAACAGAAATGTCAGGAACCTTAAAGCTTACCTAATCTTGAATCTCTTTATCATAACCCACTTTTAGTACCATAAATATTTCCGAACATGCTGTGCTCACATCATGTAGTTTCTTACATAAGTATGTGGTTAATTAAATAACTAACAAATAACACCAATAACCCTAGGCTGTTTAACCCAGCTGTGTCCACAAAAAGCAGCAAGGGTGAAAAAGGAGCAGCAAAATATATTCTGCTGACACAGAGTCTCCAGGCCTGCTTTAATTAAAAAGAAGTCACCTAGATCAGATAAAAATTTGGAACTGGTCCAAATTAGGTCCTCAATCTGCCCTCCTACAAACACTGTGGACCCATGCAGACCTGTACTTGTTACAGAAGGTGGACTCAAATCTATATGGTCACAGTTACTGTTACTGCAGGCAGTGAGGAAGGCCAGCAGTGAAGATTTTGAGTGCCTGTGTTTGTGCATTTGTGTGGCTTTATCTGTAAGTGCACATACTAGTACATATATATGCCTGGAGGTAAGAGAAAGAGGGAGAAGCGTGACAAGTGTGGGATTAAAAAGTCAGGGATTTCCTAATGCAAGAACTGCACAATCGGAGCTGGAGAGGGATTTGCGAGAGCATGTGTATCTAATATTATGCGTTAAGCAGCCAACTCAACCAGAGCAGTCCAAACGATGTGTCATCACTCTGTTGTGTTATCTGTTGGTTCTTTGATTACTGGATGTGCAAAGTCTATTCTGACCCACAATCAACCCATAAACCAGTCCAACTGCTGAACTACAAAAACGTCTCTGCTGGTCTCTTATTCAACTACTCACATGCAAACACATGATCAATTCACAATCTTTTGTGCTACAGTAGGACTTTTCCCACTAAACAAAGTCCAATTGTAATTTCATGGACCCAGTGGGAAGCCAAAAGGTGAAGCAACTTTGCATTGCACAAACAAATTGAACTAACTGCATTATCAAAAATAGTTGGTTGGCACAATGGGATTCAGTCCAGAAAGGTTATAACTGGACCTGCATACCAAAGCACCATCCACCACCTTTATTCAGTATAATAATTGTACAAGCACACAACATCTCACGAATGCATGTGAACATTTGCATGCAGCAGTATATGTGCTGTTGGTTTTACTCAAACAGTGTGACCCACAGTCAGTTAGTCTTTAGCAGTCTTACACCTAAATTTACAAAGTACTGTAAGTTAATGAGCAGGGATCTGTGGATCTCATATGTAGATTCTTAAGATGCCAATGAAGTCTTGGTATCTTGTAGTAGTTATTAAGTAGTTAAGTAGTAATTCTTAACTATTGTGAATGGATTTTATATTTGTTTCTTTGAAACCTTGCAGTTCAACATCTCTTGCCTTCAGTGACTCTCAATGCCCAAATAAAGATGGAAGTTTGTCTTCTAAGTCACTCAGCTGGTGGGCCTTGGTCCACTGTTGGACTCCAGATTCATTCCAAGTAAATCAAAAGCAAATAGGAAAAAGAATTGTACTGGATATCTGGGACAGCAATGTCCCCATTCCAGCTGAGTAGCTGTGGAAAAAAAACACCTTAACAATACAATTAGCTAATTAGGTTTTGGCAAGTGAATGCAACTCTTTGTGCAGGAGTTTATTGTTGCAGTCATCCCTGACTCTTTGCAGCATTTGCACTGTTATAATCTCCATCCATACTGCCATGCATACTGCTTTTGAGGCCTCAGGCCTGAGAAAGGAACGTGATTCATGATCTTTTTCCAGACATTCAGTGACTCATAACCATCTGATTGTAATATCCCAAACATACAGCCAGAGTTATAAAGAGCTGTATTCACCTACAAGAAGAGCAAGGAGTCCTGCAACAGGACTCCATTTATTTTAGAGGTTTTAATACTGTTTAACATGTTACACTGTATCTAGTAGCTGTATTAAAAATTATCAGAGGACACTTAGTAATTAAACTAAAACCCATTACTGAAAAGTGTATGTTCCAGATTTAGACACATTCCCTTGTTTGCCATTATACTTTTTTTGAACATGGGAAAAATGTTCTAACAGAGTTTCACCGGCAAATTTAATCAATGGTTAATATTAGGGTTCTAGTCCAAAGAAGCAAGCTTTTTTTTTTCTTAACTAAGTATTTTGCAACAAAACAGTAACGACACTGTAAAAAGGATAACTAGCAATTGTTAATCTCAGTAAAACTTTCAAATTTATCTGACTCAAAAATATAGATTTGTCACTGGCAGCAAGCAAAAGCTTGACAGTCCAACAGACTCCACCCTGTAGTTGCTCTAATACATGTTTTTCAGAGCTGTATAACAAGCATTTCTGAGTTGCCCAGAAGACTGCTGCAGAAGAAGACTACAGAAGACAAGTTTCCCTTGAGGAAACCCCGTAGATAACGCCACCATGCATGTGCACTTCCTTTAGTAGTGCCCAACCAAACTGATTGTTAGTAAAACCTGAGCGGAAGTACAAGTTTTAACTGGTCTTGTTCGTGTATGGATACACACACACACTTTAGTTTTCAGTATGCATGCCCTCTTCTCTCTCTATTAATTTGTACAACACTGACGTTTCACTTCATCACTGAAAATACACTTAAATGGTTCAAACGCTGGATATTAGGGGTGTAAGTTAGTACCTCGATCGTTGGGCCACGGTGTTTGTTGATACCTCAATATTTCTTTAGAGGGAAGGAATAATAAAAAAAACAGGGAAGCAGCCTTTTTGCCACGGGCCTGTTCACTTGATCATGACTGCATGGTGAACAAAATTAAACTCCATTATTCTGATGTATTTTTCCAGTATTATGTGTTGTGTGAACAATCTGCAAAAATGACAGCTTTCATCAGACTAGCGTGCTTTAACTACTCATTAACAGCTCCACGTGGGTGTCACGATACGGGAAGATTGACCCGCGATGCAATATTGCAGCCAAGAGTATATGCACCGCTTGTGAAATGACAACGGTTATTTCAAAATCTTTTTGAATCTTTACTTCAAAGGCTAAGGGAACTTGAATGCTAAAGATGTGGCACTTAATTTTTATTTTAATGAATTTTCTGAAGCCGTTGAAATTGAATTATAATCATGACTTCATTCAACAATACTGTATAACACACATTTGGTTAATCAGCCTTTCCTAAATACAGCTATAGCAACAAGCAGCTTGATTGGTTCAGCTAAAGTGTTGAGTGTTTTGATCCTGTAGTGGTTGGTGAGTTTGCCTCCTCTATGCCAGACCAAACCAAGGTAGAAATACATGCCTTTGAAGCTATAATTTTATTCTTAACCTCACAGGAATATTGTAATTAGTCGAGCAAGAAAATTCAAGTAGCCAGAACTTTTGTATAAACATGTAAATCTTTGTACAGTCAGTAACATCAGTCAAGTTGGGAAGTTGAGAAAAACTCGAAAATAATTGAATCAACTTCACTTGATATTTTGAGTTTTCTGGGCCTTTTTTTTTTTTTTTTACAGTGGACATATTATTGCCACATAAGTCCCCTCGGTCATCAAGTCCAGACGTGCTTCTAAGCTACTGTTTGTGGAAACTGCTGTAACTCTGCTCAGGACTTTTTGTTTGGACACTAGTCACAGCTGAAGCGGTCATTGTGGCTCTGTGGAGAGGATGAGCAGTGTTTACCTCTACAGGAAGCGTTGGTCATGATGAATGAGGGAAGTGTTGTGGCTTCTTCCTGTGGGGTTTAGCCATCCCAGAGGTGTTTAACTCATGACTGCATTTATAGCAGCCTAAAGAGATGTAGAGAAAGCTTAGCAAGACTTTATAAAAACCTATAATTATAGGTTTCTTTATATTACCCAAGCCTCAGATCCTCTTAAAGGTACAGTGTGTAAAATCTCACTGCTAGATAACAGTAGATTGCAGATTGCAGTCAACTGAATTCTGCTTTCTTACCCCTCCCATTTCAAGTGCATAATCCTAGCTGCGATGGCCGCTGTAGGACAAACATGTTTTCATCTGTAGTGAGTGTAGGCTGTCAGTATGCCAGGTGAGAAGCGCCCACGTCTATTTACTCTGGAGGAAGCTGTAAAACTTTGTGAAAGGAGTCACAAAGTCAGTGAAGCTCACATTCAGTGACTCATAACCATCTGATTGTAATATCCCAAACATACAGCCAGAGTTATAAAGAGCTGTATTCACCTACAAGAAGAGCAAGGAGTCCTGCAACAGGACTCCATTTAT